>JAMQGT020012845.1:0-103361 GCA_024447675.2 Pterophyllum scalare | reverse complement strand
TGTATTGCTCCAAACAGACATTTCCCCTCTAAACTCTGCGATCGATTTAAATTTGTAAACTGTCAGAGAAAATGATTAAAATAAGAAAACAAAGAGCTCTTATTCTCTCTCAATGTTTCACCAACAAAGCGTGAGATGAAAAAGATTAGAGGAAAGAACAAAAAGCTGGGAGGCTCGCCCACTGAGCTCATCTAATGGCACATGAAGGGGGGAGCAGAGGGGAGGGAAGTCCAGGAGGGTCGGCACCCCCACCCCCCCGGCCTTCACGGCTCCTTCGCCGTGACTCTCGCTGTGGGTTTGACTGATGGGCTCTAAATATGACCTTTTCCCATCATCCAGTGTAACGTGCTGGATCCTCAGGGTTTATCTCATGTTCTTGTCTGTTGTTTTTCAGGGGTTGGGCTCAACCTCTTATTTCCAGTGAAAGGAACTCTTAATGCTTCAGCATACCAAGACATTTTGGATAATTTCATGCTCCCAACTTTGTGGGAACTGTTTGGGGACGGCCTCTTCCTGTTCCAACATGACTGCAAACCAGTGCACAAATCAACGTCCATAAAGACATGGATGAGCGAGTTTGGCATGGAAGAACTTGACTGGCCTGCACAGAGTCCTAACCTCAACCTGACAGAACACCTTTTGGATGAATTAGAGTGGAGCCAGGCCTTCTTGTCTAACATCAGTGTCTGACCTCACAAAAAAATCCAGAAATTACCATAAAGACTCCTAAACTTTGTGGAAAGCCTTCCCAGAAGAGTTGAAGCTGTTATAGCCACAAAGAGTGGGCTGACATAATATTAAACCCAGTATAGTCTACTTCTCGTATTGTTTGTACCTTGCAGCAGACCGTATTTCACAGCAGGCCTATTTGTAGGACAGTTCTGTTAGAAATGGTCTAAAAGGCACCAACACCCCAGGGAGCTCCTCCCCCAACTCTAAATAAGGAAGTCTGGCAGATTCTCTTAAATTTAAACCCTAAGAAATCCAAACAGGTAAGTTCAAAAAAATCACTTTGTTGCTTTTCTTATGAAGGGAAATGGTTATGGTGACTAAAACCATTGTTCACACTAGGCTATGAACATGTTAATTTTATCATCAAGGTTAGGTATAGTAACGGAGCAGTCTACAGGGATTGACTCACTTTTGGAGCTGGCCTCAGGTGGTCTTTGGAAGAAGTGCAGTTTTTGATCCTTTCCTTTAGATGAATTTTTCAGCTTGAGAGGCTGCTGCCTGCTGAAAACAGATGTCTGCTACTACTGGAAACAGCACAGATGATTGCTCTGAAATTGCAGTAAAGAAGTAAAAACAAAAATTACAGCTGAGAGGAACTTTTTCATTCCATTATCTGTTTCTCTTAAAAAAAAAAAAAAAAAAAGGTACTTTAAAACTTCCCTATGCTGCTGCCTGAGAGTGCTTTGAATACCATGTGTGGCTGTGAGTAGCTATATGGTTGAAAAACAGGATTGAATCCATCATATTTAAGTAATCTGTGCTGAGCTGTGGGTTGCCCTGAGCCAAGGTCACGTCACACTGACAGCTCATCTCCGTGTCCGAACCGTAATTCTGCCTAACAAACTGACAACAGCAGGCCACAAGGCGAGCAGGAGACAACTGATGACAACAACAACAACAACACTTCAGTGTACAGTTGCCAACAGAACTTGACCTGGCTTGTGCTAATTAGTAAGGACCTCCGGGACTTGGTGCTGACATTAAGCCCCTTCCAAAAATGCTGAGTAAAAGGCTCTGGCAGAGATACTTACTGTCTCAACAGTGAGAAAATTCTACTAAGGCTAAAGGAATTAGTTTAAACGCTTAGTGAATTTCCCCTTCATTCTCATCTCCTTTGTTGAACTGTGCACGTCTTTCATTTGTAAAACTCCAATTTCATAAGTTGCTTCACTTGGTTGCCAAACCAAAACCCCAAGAATTTCAAGATGGAGGGAGTGTGGATTTGCAGATTATATTACAGAAAAGAAAGAACCACAATATGCACAGTTTTGGAGTGCAGAAAAACCTTCCAAAGGTTCAACATGGCTGACATTTTGTGTAAAGAGAATCTGCCTCCGAGATGAAATGTCTGTCAACAAGACTGCCTGTTTGAGGTGTTCCAGTTTGCTGAGTGTGCACCCAGTAGGCCCAGAAATATGAGGCACGTGCAGAATGTTGCTGAGTGTTTGGTTTGTAGTCTTCCCCTCTTCTTGTGTAGCCCCTGAGAGAAAAAAAAAGTGATTCATGTTTTAGCACATGATTACAACTGGGGGGCAGTCAACTCCTCATTCTACTTCCTCTTTGAAAATAACTTAAAGATTTCTCAAGCAGCACTTCCAGTAACATTCTCCCAGTCCAGTAGTCCCTCCCACACTCTTTCCGGGGTCTCCTGGGGAAGCATCTCAGGGATGAAAACCCCATATTTTTTAAACGTTAACTACTATGTTGCTGTGTTTGAATCTGGCAGTCAGAGACTCAAGCTTCCGCTCGCTGCAAATTATGGGTGCGAGATGTGGATTTAGAAGCACAAATGTCAGTTTGTGTTTTTCTTGTAACTCTTGAGCACAAAATACTGATACTCTTCGCTCTGTTAGTGTCTCCTTCTACTAAAAAATGTGAGTCAGTAAAAAAAAAAAAAAGAAAAAGGGCATATTACCTTAAGTTGCCTTTTTATGGGATTTGACTCGTGGTTTTATTTGTGGGCCCAAGTCACACATTACAAAATAATTTTTTTCTATATTTTAAGGATGTACTGTACTGAGAGCCTCGTGAACCCATGCGCATCATTCAAACAGGGTTACGATGCATCCCAGCTCCTATAATACGGGGGGATTTCAACTCAAACCTTGGAATTACTGGCCTCAGAACACATGGAAAGAAACAGTGGCTTATTTTTTTTTTTCATTTGGACCTTGAGGTATAGAAGAAGGATTTAAAATTGCTTGTGCACTCTTGTAGAGGATGGGAAGGAAGCTGTATTTCTGTAAAAGATGATTTTGGCCATCGGTTTTAAGGCGTCAGCTCACTTCTGATCTGAGCTGCGGAAGTCTGTTAAAACCTCTGTGGGTAATAGCTGTTGGTGCCCCCTGTATTGAAACGCTATTGTGTTGGTTCTAGCTTTGTTTAGATTAGATAAAGTTGAGTGCTTCTTTATTCTGTTGTAGGAAGTGATGCAGAATATGACTTAAAAATGTGTGTGGCGTTCTGATTCTTCAAAATTGGAAAGAACTGTTTTAGTCAAGTCACGAATGTCTGACGGGATGTTTTCCCTTCGTGTGTGTGTGTGTGTGTGTGTGTGTGTGTGTGTGTGTGTGTGTGTGTCTGTGTACCAATGAGGTGAGCAAATCAAGTGGTTATGCATGAGGAAAATATCCACCTTTTGGAATAATTTAATGTGTCATTGGTCCCCTTAAAATCAATTGTTAGTGCAAAATAAGAAAAACCTTGGATGAATACATTTGATTTGATGCAATCCGACACCTCGGCCTCTCCCTGTGCTGGCTCTGTCTAATAGCTGATAATGTAATTACATTTCCATCAGAGGGAGGCCTAATGATTGACTGTGCTGGAATGTCTTATGTGCTAGTGAGATAAACCTCCCTCTCAAATACTCTGGGTTTGGTGAGGGATGTCGGATCAATAAGCTCTCCTTCTTGTGTTCCCCTCATTTATAATTCTGAAGTGTTTTCAATGGTAATGCTTTAGTATTACTAAGTGGAAATTTACTAGGCGCTGCTCCAGCTTTTCTTCATAAAGGAGTTGCAGGCTGTTTCAAACCAAATAGACACAGTGGGTGTCAGTTTCTAACACTGTTTTCCATAGTTTTGCGTTCTGGAACATTTTAGAAAGTTCTCAAAAAGAACTGTAGCCCAGATTTTGTGGTGTTTGTCAAGGTTGTGTGCTATCACCAGAGGTGTTGTGCATTATGGCAAACCCAAGCTTCTTTCCTGTTTTGCTGAGCCAAAGGACATTCCTTATGGACAGAGATAAACCTCAGCACCTTCACACAGCCTAACTGGCCTGTCTTTCTGGCTACAGATTCTAACCAGTGTGTTTGTTTCTCTGTATTTCCCTGCAGGCTTTGAGCTGCTGTATCAGCCAGAGGTGGTGAGGCTCTACCTATCTTTACTGACGGAGAGCCAGAACTATAACACCCTAGAGGCAGCCGCAGGGGCTCTGCAAAACCTCAGCGCTGGACAGTGGACTGTGAGTATTGATTGGGGTGATGCCATATCCTGTATGACTTTTTTTTTTAAAGACTCATTTATGTTTTTTACAGCCCCTGTCCTCATCTTTGACCTTGTATGTATCCTGCGATGGTACCAAAAATACCAAGTCTGCTCTCACTTTAACAGTTGTTCAGTGACACCAAGTTTATGCAATAATAAGGTGGAGCTGTTGCTCCCCACTTGTCCTATATGGATGCTTGTGAACTCTTTGGTATCACATTTCAATGCACCGTTACTATTGTGAAGGGGCAGATTTGAACCATAACCACAATGCTTTTTAAACCTAAATAAACCACATGGTTAAACCTGCATGTGGTCGATCGAGACATCAGCTAAAGGACACCTGCTTATCTCCACAGTACCAGCAAGATCTGGCACAACAAAGTACTTGTCAGACTGGGGTGAGAATGTATTGAAATAGTTGAAATAAAATGAGCTCAAAAAGCAACAGAGCATGTATGTAGAAGCTAATTTCAAGAAAGACCCAATTAAAGCAAGCAGTACATAGCTCATGCAAATTGTATTGCTGACTGGCTGGACTTGGATCAAGAAAGATGATCACAGCATTGTTGAAGTTTGGTGTTGTTAGCGCTTATTTCTGTGATGGAAATTGAAACTAAATTAATTGTAGGTGCATTTATCATGCTGAACATTTAATGTAGAGCCAGTTTACATCAATGGGAAGGCAACATAAGGGTATTGAAAACTATCTAGGTGGAATAATATTAGATAAGGGTTATATCTATTATGTAGCACTCTCATATTGGGTAGATATTTGCTTCTAATGATGGAATAGATGAGAAGCTCTACAGCCAGGTTTACACAGTTATTCCAGTTGGAGCATCTGTGGAGCTGCTGTCTGGCTCACAGGCAGCAGTGAATTATCGACAGGGATGGCTGGTAGTCAGCTGCCAGTTTGCGCACAGCACCTCAGGCAAGAGCGGTCACTTATGTTTTCCTGCAGACTGGCTGTATTCAGCCCACAGCAGCATTATCACAAAAGCTCTTCTCTTAACACCCAAGTGTCAGACTGTAAATATGTCTTTCAGTCCTCCGATTTCATCAACAACAAAAAGTTCCCAGGGAAGTCATGAGAAAAAAAAAACACCTGAAATCTTGATTTATTTATTTATTTTTCTTGCTTAGTAAGACCAGATTCAGCTCTGAGTTTCTCATTCAGTGGTTTTAATAATTCAGAAGTAGTGATTTTTAGCTAATGTGAATATTTGGAGGTGAAAAAATTGTTTCCTTTTTGTTTTTTTCCCCTGTTAAGCATGATTAGAATGCCTGACCAGGTTAACAGTAACCCATGGAGCTGCTAACACATCAGATTGTCACATCTGGTAGCTGGACAAAGCATGTCCTGCTCCCTCAGAGGATATCAGAGCTTCTACTTTAAATCCTCTTCATTCTTTGCTTCTGCTTTGTACCACAGGGAAGGTTTGCCTAGTTTTCAAGGCTTACTACTGCCACCTGGTGGCTCAGCTTTAACTGTCCTCTGCTTAATTGCATCTCTTGGGGTAACGGCGCTCCGAAGAGAAACCCTTTTATGTCAAGCTTAATGTTTTATGTTACAAAAAATGAGAAGTAAAATCTACTGATGTTTAAATTAAGACAAATTATATCACATGTCCATTCAGAGCCCCACTGTGTGATGCTGAGAATTACTCAAGCCTAAGGCGCAAAGATGAGCTGCCTTGTAGTTACAGAGTGACAGTGTGAGGGTGCACGGTCGTGTGTGAGTGTCAAAGCATATGTACCAGAAATGTCCTTTTCAGCCTGTGCTGGTGTCACAAAGTTCACCTCAGCTTCTGAGTGGGACTCACCCAGTGCTCAGAAGAAAGGAAGTGTACTCATATTAGGATGCATTGGTTCACTTTTATAAAAATAATGATAATTAAAAAATGCCCTTCTTTTGTTTTTCTGCACTTCTTTTGCCCTTCAGTGGTCCAACTACATCCGAGCCACGGTGCGGAAGGAGAAAGGTCTTCCCATCCTGGTGGAGCTGCTGCGCTCTGACTCTGACAAGGTGGTCCGAGCTGTGGCCATCGCGCTGCGCAACCTGTCCATTGACCGCCGCAACAAGGATCTGATCGGTACAAACCATTAGCAAAGCCACGTGCATCGTTTAAGATTTAATATTACATATCGACAGAAATGTAGTATATTGTATGAGTCTGTGGTTCTCTCTATTTAATGCTGCACTTCAAAGTCCAGCCAAAACGAACTCAGCAGACCAAATGTCCAATCACACGCAGCCGAGTATGAAAGCTTTCATGCAATTTTGTTTGTCGCTGTCATCCCAGCACTGTCACCAGGTTAACCTTAAAAACAAATTCACTTTATAGGAAGTTATGCCATGCGAGACTTGGTGAGCAACCTGCCCAGCGGTCAGCAGCGGCCTGCCAAGAACCTGGAAGAGGACACTGTGGTCGCCATCCTCAACACCATTCACGAGATTGTCACTGACAGCTCTGAAAATGCACGCTCCCTCATCCAGGCTCAGGCCATCGAGAAACTTGTCGCCATCAACAGGACCAGGTAATATTTTCTTAATGCAGTCTGACAAATATTGGACTTTTCACAATTTTATTTTTTACCAAGCCAAACTGAAGCAGCATATTCATATTTATGTAAATCATACGTAAAGTGTGGCTATACCACTGAGATAGTAGGCATCTAATATTTAGAGTATGACCTTGTATGCAATTTGCATCGTGAATCTTTATATTAGTATTCATGGAGGATGAATAATGTAATGCGTCTCGTGACGGCGCAAGCTTGGCTACCGCAACAAGAAAGCCGGAGTCTACAGACTCCACAACCCGGCACACATTAATTAAAGGCCTTTTAAAACTGGAGGCCATTATTATAGGGGCTCTCTCTGAAGCTGCTGTCTCTGAAGCTGGAGGAAGTGTCCTTCCTCCAAGTTGTACTCAGCATTGTAGTAAAAATTATGGTATTCAGACTGATATTTTAAAGAGGTGTCTTATATAACCACATTGTTACTGTACTCACTGCAATTAAAAGTGCGTTAGTCACACCACACTTTAAATGTACGATCAAGAGCACTTTTCAAAGGCTTGTCCTTCTGCGGCAATGTATTGATCATACTGAGTCATTCATACGAAGTTCATTCAAAGACAAAATAGCTTGTGTTTCCGCTCAGCCTCATGAGATTAGCTTTCTTTGAAGTGAGCCCCCTCCTTCATACCCACATTTAATTAATACTGGTGGCTCAGAGGTAGCTAATGAAAGGAAATGTGCATTCTTCCGGCTGTGAATTAAAAACTAGACCCTGAAGCCACTCGGGGAACTCAGTCTTTGAATGAAGAGATTGATTGCAGCAGCACCTTGCTAGCACACCGAGCTGTCATTTTTTTTTGCGATTAGGTGAGGTTGCTGACATTAACTATCTAGTAACTTCTTCCATTAATTTCCTCCTTTTTGGGCGACCCTCTTCAGCCAATCAGCACGTGAAACGAAGGCAGCTTCCCATGTGCTGCAGACAGTGTGGAGTTACAAGGAACTAAGGAACGCATTGACCAAGGATGGGTGGAACAAAAGCCACTTCCAGGTATGAAACAGTGATATTATAGAAGTTATCCTTCACATACAATATCCATCTAAAGTGCTGTTTTTGTAATTTCAGAAGGCTGGAAAAAAAAAATTTTTAAGCAGTTACATTCACATTGTTTTGAAAGTGCTTTGATTTCCCATCCCTGATTTTGTAAAATAATTGTAGGTAAATGTCTGTGGACTAAAACGTGAATCAAACTCTTACCGATATCATGTTTACCTCATCAAGACAACATAATGAACTTCTGATACTTATCTCATAAAATGTTACGAATTATTATCCATGCAGTTCTTACCTGACATTAGGGCAGACAGTTAAATCTTTCCATACTGGAAACTGTTTCATCTGTATTATGATGTTATGATGTGCTGCCTGCGCCATCTCTTCTCTCAGCCCACTGTGACAGCCACTCCTAAAGCAACCAAGAATGGCAAGCCAAGTTATGATGACACCACTCTGCCCCTGATGGAGAAGAACCAAGGTCAGTCAGTGCATGTATGGCAGGGTTTGCTGCTGTTTGTGTCTGTTTAGAGGACTAAATGGGTAGGTTTAGATAGGGGCAAAATGAAAAACACTTGAAAGACATTTTGTTGAAAATAGTCCACCTATTCCAGCTGTTCACCTCATGAAGAACGAGATGAATGTTTGTTCTCTTGTCACAAGTATAACACTCAAAAATCCAAGACAATAGCCACATAGTTTTTAGTGTGCAGTAGTGGAAACTACAGTTGTCCTCCCATATGTTTTTTTTAAAATTATTATTATTTCTTAAGGTCCTTATACCTTTTCATCAAGTTGCTGATTTTCTATTCACCATTCTGTCAATCTCAAGGGGCAATGAAAAGATAAATCTCTGCCTCTTCAAGATCTCAAGTTATGCTTCAAACCCGTCCAATGGGAACAGCCTCATTAGCTGCAGTTTTTTAATTTGCTCACTGTTATATGTGATGAATCGCTCGTCCAGTGAGAACAAGCCATCAGACTGATGATAGTATTTTCAACAAATCCTATGAAAACACTGAAACTAAAATAGAGCGCATTGTTAGTTCATGATGGCCATGAATTCAAGCTCAAACTGCAGTCCTGGCAGATTAGCAGTATTTAAGTGCCGGCTCTCATCAGCTGGTGGCTTAGTTGATACCCCTCTGTGCATTTAATTAGCAAATTTCATATAGGGAATACTAATTAGGTTGCTTTAGCCTGACTATATTTTGTGAACATCTGCAGGCTGCTTTGCAACCCACCTCCTTCCAAGCTCCACCTTTTCCTGCTGTGACTGACTTGATCAGTGTCATGTCTGGCTGACTGATACTAGCTCTGTGGGGGTCTTGCTGCTGATCTCCCAGCCTTTGGTCTCTGTCTTCTATGGAAGAGCAGGAAGTTTCTCAAAACAGAGCCATGCAAACAAATATGAATTACTATAGAGTTTTTAAAATGGCATCTTCACGTCAAGCTGGTTCATACCAAAGGCTTAAATGTTTTTAAATGCATTAAAATTGATAAATTCAATTTTTTTAAATGCAGTAATTACTTACAGTAGTTGAATATTGTAGATTTTATCAAATGTTATCCAAAATAAAGTAAAGAACTCTTGTCTGCCAGGAATGAATATACATGTGTGGTGTCATTTTTGGTAGTAGAAGTCCCAAGTTTAATACACTGAAGGAAAATATTATCTAGGCAACAATGTAACTCAGTGATTTATTTTTAATAACATGGTAAAATAGAATATCATCAGAGTCACCATTTAAGAAACCTGCAGAACCCAAATTAGCACAAAAATGTATCCTACCACAGAGAAACCCTACCCCTGCAGTCCTCAAAGCAGGTTCAAACAAAGTACTAACAATTACTGGAACAGACATCTGACTCAGTGGGTCCACTTTGCTGGGGACATGTATGCTTTTCCCCCTCATGGCTATATTGAAGCACAGTGCTTGCACATTACTACGTTCATCCCCTTCATGGTGAAGCTTTGGTGTGAAATGTTGCAGTAATGCTTTTCATAGGGGTTAAAACTAAAGCAACATAAAATGGTAACTACATGTTCAAAAAGCATGCTGCTGCTGTTTAGCAAGAACCTTGAATCTAAGATGAAAATTGAAAAAATGAAGGGTAGCATTTTTAGACCATGAGTTTTTGATTGGCATAATGGTGTCAGGGATAAAGAAAATGTCCTCAACTTTAAGCCAGCATGTATGGTTGTATCTGCAAGCAAGAGCTGGGATAGAGGTTTTCTATAACAGCAGCAGTATATATGGGGGTGGGAAGGGGACTCGTGAAGTACATTGGCCCAACAACAAACATCTCATTGATAGAGGAGTCAATAGCATAGCAGCCGTTTTTCCTTTATTTTTGCATCCATACATTCATATGAATCGTGGCTCTCATGTCTGCCCACTCTCAGTTTGCATTATTCAATCACTGGCCGAGAACCATTACCCTGAAAAGCAGCGGCGTTTTGGCACAGTGACTCAGGTTGTGCATGTGCTGCTCTCATACAGTACAAATGGCCTATGAATGCTTTTCAGGCACCAGGAAATGTGGCAGTGGTGATATGATACCTATGGATGAGCTGGGTCCAGGTAAGAGCCAGACTGCGTGATAGTCCTTCGCCAAAGAAGAGCTAGTTCTCCTCTGATCTCTCTCCAGTGTCCGGTTCTTTGATTTGACATCTCTTATACAACTTCTTTAACTAAGTTTTTGGGTTTTTTTTTAATCTGAAAATTCAGCCCACAAAGTACTCTCAACTTTGTGTGATGGCTTTGGACTGAGCTTCAGAAATGCTTTTTGATGCTGTATGCAAGACCCCTCTCTTAATAAGATGTTTGTGCAAGCTGGGCCTGTTTTACAAGCTCAACACCAAAAGATGTGGGTGGTTCTCTTACTACATAATGAATATACTTTTAATATATATCACAGGATAGATTTTCCACTGCGCTTCCTTTTAAGCAAATATTCCTTTTGCTTTTAAAAATGTAGATTTGCAACTTTGACTATCTTGTATCCTTCTCCTATATTTGTTTGTGATCCCTGATGGTCGGAGACTGAGATTATTGTCTACAAATAGGAGGGTTGCTCGAGGAAGGACATCCAGCATCTGTGCCATATCAAACATGCGGATCCATCCACTGTGGTGACCCCTTGGGAAATAAGAGAGTAGCTGAAAGAACCTTTTCTCTGACGTTATTTGATGCTGGTATTCCTTTAGTATTTATAAAGCAGCTCACAAACCCACAAAGGAATTGTGCAGAAAGTTAGATCAGGACTACAAACTCTTACCTCAAAGTAGAATTTGATACTTATTTATGACAGGTTCTATACTGACTTTCAATGAGAGGAAGTGTCACGTCTCATGGCGAAATATTGTATTTCTCTGACCGTTGCTTTTTAAGTTTTGCACCTCATAGCAAGCAGTTACCAAACCGGTGGGTCAGTCATAATAAATGTACAGTAAGCATTCAAACCTATAAAACAAAAGTTTGGAATTCTAAGTAAACATTTTTTTGCATTGGCCTAGCTCCTCAGACCCCAGGGCTATGCCATCTTTTAGGTACAGTCTGCAGTTCAAAGATAACAAAGGTGGCATATCATTGAATATTTCTGTTAGTGTAATTATCAAATTGTATACAGTAGATTTAGTCAGTAGATTAATGTGACTAAGTTAATGCAAGACCCTTTAGCTGTTGAATATGTGTACTCGTAAAACTACACTGAGAGCCAACAGCCTACCCAGAGACTTGGTAAATAAAGGCCCTGGGCTAGAAACTATATAGAGCACATTTTAAGGATAGGGTTAATATTTGACTTGCAAATGCTTGATCTGTTTTTCTTCACATGTGCTGTGGGGGTAAGTAACATGGGTACTAGTAGTTTTAAGCAAGAAGAAACCGTAGCCATTTTCACACATGCGCTACAGCTCTGACCACAGGCAAGAGATTAAAGGAGACTGAACCACTGGGTCACTGATCCTCTTGTCTCTGGCTTTGACCTTTTCTTGGACTTTCCCAACAGAGGTACATGTGAAAATGCAAATGTCTGACAGAGTCACATCGGACATTAGTTAGAGCTCCTGGTTCTTACTTAGCCATTTGCTTTTGAATTGATATGGTGAATAAAGTCACTGAGGCTCATATGGACCCCATTAAGTTCTGCTGAGACCTGTAATTATGCGTTCTAGAACTTGTACTTCTACCAGGAGGCTGAGAGGTAGCACTGGTGGTTGACAGTATTTTTGAAGTGTGTCTTACACATGAGAAAGGACTACTGTGCAAAATATCCTGAAATTGCCCAAAGTTCATGTGAGAAAAAAGGCTTGAGAATGTGGAGGCTTGTGTAGTTTCCTCCACTCAGAAAAGCTTTCTCTCTGCCTCTTCACACAGTTTAAAAATAACTGTCTAAACTATTTGTCTCAGTTTCATTTTAATCAGGGAAACAGAGAAATTAGCTGACAGTTGTTCTCTGACCTCATTAGATGGTTACTCTACCATTGACCAGAGGGACAAAGACTGCAAATACAAGACCGGCGATGGCTCGGTGGACCCGACAGAACGGGAACCATTAAAGGTACGGACAGAGCTCATCTGATCACCCGTGGGAGCAGGGAATAGACTATGAGATAATGATGTCTCAATGAAATATCATCATGTGTCCTCTTCCTCTCTCTCTTTTTTGTTTTCTGTGGTGGTCCTCATTAGAGGCTCTTAATCCTATCGATTCTTTAAAGAGGCCGGAAGTTGTCATTCTGTGCTAATGGTGCCACCACAGCTGAGCACTGTGGACAGCCTCAGATCTGTGAGCTACGAGTTAATTGAGTGTAAGCTTTTGGAGTCTGTAAAGCAATTAATCTAAGACTGATTAAAAGAACCGCCAACAAGTGCTCCTCGTGGAGACAACCCTTGCCTTGGCAACGAACAGACTGCTGTATTATCAAATGGTCGTCTGCTGATTATACACGCGTATCACACTGCAAGCGTGTCAAGCTGATTGGCAATCCAGCCTCAAAGCGGAGTCACAGGATAATGGCCTCAGAGGATGGTATACATGTGTCAAATGATTCTCAAGTACTTTATTCATCTTCTTTAACACAAGATGGATGGGATTGGCCCTGTGGGACTCAAAAATGAATGCAGTACAGGGTCCACTAAATTCACCTTAGATTACAGGATGTTTTTTGGGGGTTTTTTGGTTTATGCTCACAAATTCACTTCTCCAAAACTGATAGTAAAGTCAGTTAAGATAGTAATAAAGTTAACCTTTCAGATTAATAATATGTAGCTGTGTTGTTTGGAGTACAAGTACATATTAGTTTGTTATTGTTGGATAGTTATTTGTGTTTTATTGAAATGGGGTACAGGATGGTAGTTTCAGGTTTATAAAATTACAATGTAGCCATTTTTATTTAATGTGGACTTGTTGTCCACATCCATCCATTTTCTTCTGCTTATTTCTCTTAACTGTTTAAAATTGTATATGCTCATATTCAGCACAGCAAAATGTTCAGATAATGAGCGCAGTGTATGCGTAAGTAATCCCTGTGAGCCAAAAGCAAAAGCTTCATTTCATACAGCTTTTTCTACTCTTGGCTCTGTGTGATGTCATAAATAGATGATGTCCTTCCTATGGTCATCACTGGCACATCGCTCAGAATGTGATCACAGAAGCCCCGCCACCCACAGTTCTTTTTTTGTTTGTTTGTTTGTTTGCAAGGGACAGCCAATCAGAAGAAGGTTGTCTTAAAGGGCACCAAGGTCCACTGTAAAATAACAAACCTTATTTTTACAAAGTGGTATTTCAAGCAGTACTACAAACATGACCATGTGACATTGGCCTCAAAGCTAGTGACCTCACTCAGTTATGCCAGTACTAAATGCCTGCCTTAAGTTTGCTAGCATTAGCTACCATAAACTACTGGTGATACCCTACCAAGAAAGACTATTATAAGGCAAGTTTGTTGGATTGAGCAGGGGTGTGTGTGTGTGTGTTATTTCTTACAGATAAAACTTTTTTATTTCTCAGCCTTTGTGTTATTTATTTAAGTTATATTGGTTTAAAGTTGGGTCTTGCATTCTGTGTTGTGGCAGTGTAGCAGAAAGATAGTAATAAAGTTATCTGAGAGAGATTGGAGAGATTTTAATGAGCGATTAAAATCTTTTTTCTTATAATCTAAATTCATATTAAAGATGTCTTTGCAACAGCTGCCATGGAGAAAAATAATGTTTCACAGCTCTCTGCGGCGGAAGTTTCAAAATTGCCCAACCTTACATATTGTAATATTGATTAAAACCAAAACTTTAAGAATTTCTGTGACCATGGTCAAATTTTGACTACCATTGCCATTATTGCTAGTAGCTGTAGACCTGTTACATGCTACAGGATACAACCCCATTACAGGATAACGGGACCAATCACAGTTTAGGGCCCAGGTTTTTCAGTTGTTCAGCTGAGTTACAGGTAAAATATGGCACTTCATATCAGATTCTCATTTATTCAGGTCTTACAAGAAGGCAGAATAACACCAAAGTATAGCAGCTTCAGAAGTGCATTTCAGTGACAACTATTCTCATTATATTTAGGCTGAGTAGAACCGAAGATTTAGTGTCACATCTTGAAAGAGCAGACAGTTTACCCAGCTCAGAAAATAGCAATAATCACAGTAAGCAGTTGTGTTTGTCTTCAGAGTGTACAGGCCTGCTAGCATTACTCCAAAGCTGTCTTTTAAGTCTGCTGTCGGTACTTCCCAGAGGTGTTCAGCCTGCTTTGAATGCAACTTGGCTATCAGAAATTCTCTCTTTCCTCTTTCTTTTGCATGTTTTGGTTTGCTGTTTTTGTAATCAAGCTGAGTTCTTTCCGAGCTTTCCTTAAGGCAGGGAACTAACACTGGCTTCTCTGATCCTGGATGCATGTGTTTTTGAACAGGAGTGTACATGTGAAATGTATTGACCTCTTTTTATGTTTGACTGTGTTTTGTTTTTAACCCGTGCTCCTTTGGCTACAGAATGACACAAATAGGAAACACTATATCAGGAGTAACAGGCCTGCAGTCAGTCTGGTGGACGCTTGTGATGTTAAGCCCCAGCCTGTTGACTCCTGGGTCTAAATGCATGCATGGTAGGTCTGAAATTTTTAAAAGCACAAACAGGAGAAACTACTCGCACCTTTCATGTTGCATCCTTTTCATCCTCAGTTTGCTTCTCACTTCTGCCTGTTTTCCTTTCACTCTCACACTTTGTCATGTAGACCTGCTGTCACCCTGCACCCAGATCAGTCAGCTGGAGAAATCACCTCTTTATTTTCATAGAAATGACATTTCAAACAACTTTTGAGGATTTGTATTTTCTGTAGCTTTTCTGCTTTACATGTATGCTCAGAAATTGCAAGAAAACAAATGGTCAGCTTTCATTTCCAGATGTCACCACAACATTGTTAAAACAACCGCCCCTCCCCAAAAACTTCAGCGTTGACTTCTCCTCTCTGTATTACATATCACATAGAAAGCAGACTGACACTGATCTCTGCTCGCAATTCAGCACCACCTGTCTCATTCAAATGTATACCTATCCTCACTCATTGCTTCCCCTGACAGTCTTTGCTGAAATTGCAAATGATGCAGAGCAAATGATGAAGGGAAATCATTCTTCTGCACTCTAGAGAGATCCTCCAGGGACTCTGTTATCCCTTAATGAAAAGCAGTAAAGAAAAAGAAAAAAGATATGCGTGCACACACACTCAGTAGCTCCTCTCCGTCTGCAGTTTCCGCATACGACATATCTTGGGTCAAAGCAAGATGATTTTAGATAAAGAATTTGTGCGAGCTGATAAGCTGATGACGGAAGCCCATGTGTGTGTGTAATATGCAGGAACGCACACAAGTTTGCACAGTATCAACTGGAGGAGATGTGATGGCGGGTGTGTATTTTAAGATCTGAAGTAGATGATTTAAATATTTTGTATTTAAATTTCTGGTATGAATGATTTCAAAGAAGCTTATGTAACTTGTATTATCATATTCTGTCCAAGTTACAGAAAGAAACTTTTCTGCGCTTGATGTAGATAGTTCACCTCACAGCGCGTGGTGGTTGTGATCTCTTTGTAACTTAAGCAAACAACAACAGAAAAGGCAAAGGCAAAAAATGAATGTAAGATAACACTTTTACAAATACAGGTCCAGACAGGACTTAAAGTCTTCTGCTTAGAGTTTGTATGAACACACCAGCTGCCACCCAACCTGTCTCCTAAAGCAGATGTTACTTTTTTCTTGTCAAGCAAAATGGAGCAGGATATAAATGTCAGGAGATGGCACTCAAGGGATACGCAGTTCATTAAATGTGCTGGGTAGAAGCGGTTCCTCATCAAGCACCAGTATTGCAACAGCTTGGGACTGTTTCCTGTGCATATACTGCTTACAGTACATTAGTGACTGTTTTCTTAAGAGTGTGATTCGCCATTTAAGCTGATCTGGGTGAGCTGCAGTAACTGTTATTGTCTTGCCAACACCTCACTGCTGTTGTCCTCTCCTATGCCAGTATCCTCGTGTCAGACCTGACTGCCTTCCTCACTGACAGCTTCTTATGTAGTCATCTTCATCAGTTCTTTCATCTCCATCCACTGTACTATCATAGGAAATACCTGAAAGGGTAGACCTTACATAGAATGGTATAATTTGTGGTGTTGTAATTTCCAGCTACAGGTAATGGTAAGAGTGAAACATCAGGTGAGTCGTTTTCACTTCATTTAACATGTGCAGGGTTTTCACACGGCACATTAAGCATCTGTTTTGCTGTCTCTTGCCTCCATTCTCCATCTGGATGGACATGACTGACGCATTGACTGTGACACCATTTTTCAAGTGCTGTGATAATGCCAGATGATTGCTGTCTGTCAAGAAAGAGATTAAAAACCAACATTCACACCTTTTAATGGCAACATGGTGGTTCATCTCTTAGAAAATCTGTTTTGTATGACATTTTTAAGGATATGGCTGGTGATATTCTATTTTTTTTTCTTGTTGTCCACAAATGAAAAGGCCAAAACTAACAAAGTATTGCCTGTGCTACCAAAGTCTGATTTCCCTGCACAATGAAGCACCACACAAGCAACCGAAATGGACGCCTTGCGCAACTTTGCTCTTTACAGCTGTGTGTGTGTGTGTGTGTGTGTTGCGTGCGTGCGTGTGTGTTTAGACTAACATAGCCGACCAAGTATAGTGACAGAAGATACTTTCCCAGCTGATAACAGTGTGCCAAAGATTTTTTAACCAAGTGCTGAAATGCTAACATAAGTGGCCTAAAAACATTAATGTTTGCTGTGACAGAGAGTGTAAGCTATCTGTTAGCAAGCTGGCATAATAACGCATATCTTTTTCTTCATCTGTAATTAAAGCAGAATATGGTCATACTACATTAACTTAGCAGACACATATATATAGTGGCCTAACACTGATATTTGTTTCTTTAACTTAAGTGACAAAAATCATTAAGGGCTTCAATTCCAGTAGTGAATGTTGTTTGTTTTCCATTGATGTTTCAGAAAATTATTATAGAGAGAAATTTTAGCCAAACCAACCAGCTAGGAAGTGAATTATGAAATAAAAAGATTTCATTTTGATAAAAGTAGATAAACAAATAAATACATAAAGGAAAATGGCAAAGGTGCAATTCTTTTCATTATCTGTAGTGGTGTATAATTATAGTTTTGGATGTGTATTGTAGTTTGTGTCATGTGTGTATGTAGCGAAGTATAACCTAGTTGTGCCTAAATGGCGCAGTGCTTCCTTCTTCACTGCGATCACAACTCATTTCTGAACTTTTACGCTCGCTAAGCGACCTGTTGTCTGAGGGTTCAAACATTCCCATGGTAACCCTGACCTCCACCAATGAGAGACATCTCTGTTTTCATTTAGGATTGTGGATAGAGTAGCTCTTTTCCACAACACTGTAAATAAAACACATTTTTTTTAAATAAGGCTGATATAACAATAATAATAATAATAGTGGAATATTGCCAGCCTTTTCCTTTAAATACTAGTATTAAAATTTCCATCAGTCATAATGTAATTATTTTTTTATCAGTGGACATTTTGTATTTACTGTTCTTCCAAACTGAATAGATGTTTCCTCTAATTTCTCTCTTGTCCATGTGCTTCAGGCTTAAAATAGCAACTGTCTGACACCCAGCTAGAAGAGGAGCTCTCATATCATCACTGCCATTTCACATGGAACTCATCTTTGGAGTTGGACTCTGTACAGAAAAGGGGATTTCAGAAAAAAAAATAATGATCACAACGGCAACTACCCAGCAGCAGCCAGCATTCAGTCATGCTTTTCAGAGAAAAAGTTTAAAAAAAGAATAAAAAGTGACTACTCCTACTACTTTCTCATATCAACATTCCCGCTGGACATCATGTGAATTTGACAGTTTTGACTCTTGTTGAGCATGACCGGTGACAAGAAACGGACAGAGGCTGATGCTGGCAGAAGGATGGATATGTGATGAGGAAAGTGAAGCAAGCAAAGCAAATGGAAAAAGAATGTGTGTTGGAGAGAAACCTGTTGGAGGGGAAAGAAAGTTTTTATTTTAGTTTTCAAAACTGGACGAAGACCTGCTACAAATCTTGTAGGTTTTGGAGAGTTTTTCCTTTCAATTTATTATCAGACTGATATTTTAATGTGAATGGTTTGGAACAGGTGTATTTGAAGGTCACTGAATGTTTGTTTGATGATATGGATACAAGAGAAGGAGAGTAAAAAGGAGAGAAAGTGAGCCTGAGAAGAACTGTAGCATAGTGGCTAAACATGTACTCCCAGCAGCGTGCTCTAATGAACTTAAAATCCATTTGGGTTCACTGTGTCTTTTTTTTCCAAAAAAAAAAAAAGAAAAGAAAAAAAAGTTCTATAGAGTTACTTCAATAACACTGAGATGTTTTGAAATCAAACGTGTCAAACTAGTGATTGATGTCCATTTTTTTTTAATTATAAAGTCAGAGGAGTCTGCAAGTTGTGGTCTGGAGAAAGGCAAGTTACATAGTGAGTACATGGGACGAAGCTTCTGTTCACACTGCATCACAAAAGTAAGCAAACAAACAAAAGCAACAAAGACTTCCTGTTTAAATGTGGTCGACATGAACGAGCCAGATGACGCATTGAACTTTCCTCACAGAGCTGTGGTTACTCGTGTAACCACCAGGTTTGCGTAGTGATGCAGTTTCACGGTTCCCCAGCTGGTTGCTGTATGTCAATGATGTGTATTAAAGAGGATATAAGAGATCTTGTTTATAAATGCTTTGTGTTTTTGAAAAGACAGGCATAAGTTCTTTTTTGTTGAAAAGATAGATCCAAAAGTTTTTTGTTTTCTTTTGTTGAGTTTTATATAAATGTATATTAGGCTCAAAAGGACAAAAAAAAAAAGAAAAGATAAATGAAGGAAAAAATGACTACATTTACTGACTTCTTAGTTGTATATTAATATCACATTGTTTGGAAAGCACATCTCATTTGATAAAAGTTCAACATGTTTGTAAGCAAGAAATAACCACCTAACTTAAATGTGTGTCAATTATTGTTACACAGCCAATCACCTATTTATATTTTGTGTGCGAAAAGAAAAATGGTTACAGGAAGAAAAAAAAAGTTTATCTGGAATTTTCTTTATAAAGGCAAAGCATCTGGGTTTGTCTGACCTCATCTCTCTGGAGGGATCAGAGGTCACACAGAGGTAACGGGACGGACGAGAGGTGGCAGTATTAATAAAAGTCCCTTCATTTTTCTTTCCCCAAGACCAAGCTACCATCAACCCTCCAACACCAGTGCAGTCTTAATGAGAAATATTCAGTTGTGAGCATGACAAGAAATCTGTACAGATGTGTATATCCTATTCTTTCCAAGTGCCATTTTTTTTTTAATATATATATATTAACTACGTTCATTCATTCATGTGCAAGAGGAGTGTACAGGTGGATGATTAGATGGGGTTAGAGGCAAAACAAAAAGGTTGCATCCCACTGTACAAATTCAAACATCAAGTTTGACCATAAAGTATATATTTTTACAGCACTACAGGGTGGGCAGCTAAGATGCAGAAAAAGCAGGAGGGACATTGAAGAGAATCCAGTCCAAGGTGGTATCACTCATGCGTCATCAAGGCGAATGGCATGTGCCTGCGTTAAAGTCAGATTTTTCTTTGTGACGTACGTGACTTTATGAAGCTTGCATATTTTACACAGTGTTTACAAAGATGTACGTTGTGGTAAAAATCAATGAACTACAAAAAATTAAAAAAAAACTTATTGTATAAATTTTATTTTCAGACGTTAAAAAAAAGAAAACAATACCCAGCATCCTTTTTGTGTGTGTGTGTGTGTGTGTCCTCAGAAGTGTGTGCTTTCATTGGAAAAAGACCCACATGACTGTCTATTCCTAACTGCACTATGCAGTACCACAACCAAAGGATCTGGAGTTGTATTTACACAAATTCATAATTTTCAAAAAAAAAAAATTCAAAAAAAGAGGGTTTTTTGGTTTTGTGGCTGTGCAGCTGTGACGTACATTTCCCCAAAAAGGAAAATAAATGGACATGGACACACACACATCAAATCAAACAGGCCTACCTGTGTAGATATATCTGAATCAAGACCGTCAAAATAAAGTAACTGTACTACTCAGTAGCAGATGTGTTTGTACCTATCATGTGCCTTAACCTTTTCCATGGTAGATAAAGATAAGTGTGTTTTATATAAGCTCTATTCCTCCCCTTCAGCTGTCATCTCTCCATTCCCTCTGTTCACCTTCTCTCCCCGTGTCTCATTTTCCCTCCACTCGTCTCATCACTTCATGCATCCTGCCCCCCCAGCCCAACCCTCCCACTCCCAGACCCCGAGTAGTTTAGACTGTTGGTGGGTTTCTGCCCTCTATTACATTGTATTATAAACTTTTAAAAAGATAGCGTCATTGGAAAAATTGGTTTGATTTCCTAGAGGAGAAAAGTTGTTAATGCTTTCGTAGCGAGCAGAGGTGATGCCACAGTGACAGAATGTATGTTAATTTTACTAATACCCAGAGGCAATTATTACGCTTGTTAAACATAACGGAAAAATACTGGTTTGTAGAATATAAATTTGGTGTGTTTTCAATAAATCATGCCTGTAAAGAACGTTTTGCTCGGCTCTGAGTCTTATTTTATGTTGTATGTGATTGATCCACCCAGACTTTCATTTGATGCTCACAGTGAACAGTTTACTGTGGAATTGCCTTTTAACCAAAGAAATATTTCAAATGAAATGACCAAGGGGTAACTGCAGAATTCCAAAATGTATTCCATAAAGACAATGAAATGTCTTTCCTGATGAGATTCTTCCTGTTTTCCATGTTGACATGATGGCATCACGCAGTTGCTGCAGATTTGTCAGCTGCAGATACCAAAATCTGAACCGTTGATAGAAGGAGGCATTGATCCATCCTTTCATGTAGTTTATGCCCAATTCTGACCCTACCGTCTGAATGTTGCAGCAGAAATTGAGACTCATTAGACCAACTGTCTAATTCTGGTGAGTCCGTGTGAACTGTAGCTGAATTTAGTGGCACCAGGTGTGGTCTTCTGATTCAAGGTTCCATGTGTCGTGCATTCAGAGATGCTTTTCTGCATGCCTTCCTTGTAACGATTGGTTATTTGAGTTACTGTTACCTTCCTATCAGTTTAAAAGCAGTCCGGTCATCCTCCTCTGACCTCTGGCATCAACAAGGCCATCACCCAGAGAACTGCTGCTCACCCCAGGTTTCAGAATATATTGAAGCACAAGGTTTAATGGCCAGATAATGGAGCTAATATAGTCATTATTCTTCATGAAATCATGCTTTCAGGTCAAAAGAGGTTGTTTCGGGTTTTTAAGATATCGCGTTAACTTAGAAGAACGTGGCCATTTTTAAAAAAAATTAAAAATGTTTTTGGAATTTCTGAGATAATTATCTCACAATTTTGTTTTGTGTCAGGTGAATGCGTTACACCTCCATATATGTGAACCTTTGACAAAATAATTTTAATATATTAATGTGCAAACTGTACCCTGCAAACAGGATGCTGTGTAGCTCAAGAGGCACATGTGGTAACTAATAACATTGGTTCAGTCCTCTCAATAAGCCGTGTCAGTACAGCATGGACTACAACCAGGGTCATGGAGCCAGTAGCCATCATTAATGTCATTAATTATGCAATTGTTTTCATGCTGTGTTAAGATATGCTTATGCTGTGAACAGAAATTCACATGACCAAACTTAATTATCTCAATAATCATGGCTTAGAAATCAACCTATTAGCTGGAACTGTTGCTGCCAGGTAATAAATGATGTAATCTGTTCTCTAAATGAGAAGGAGTGCCGCATTGCATTGCATGCATTTTTCTTGCTTTATTTTCAGCATCAGAGGGATAAATCCTTTTTTGAGACATGCTTGTGGCAATCTACATCCAAACATTTCCAGTGTGCATGAATGTGACCCCAGCTCTGACAATGAAAATTATTAAACCAGAAGCATTAAATCTGTCAGTCTGTTCAAATGTTTGTCAAAATATTTATCTTTCCCTTATATAATTACTATTCATATAACACACACACACACATAGGGTTGTAATAGTTTTGGATTTTACATTATAGTTTAGTTTTAGTTAATTTTTACTTTTTTTTCTCTAATTCAGTTTTAATTATTTTTCAGAGTGGTTTTGCTCATTTATATTAGTTTTTATGTTTGAGCTTTTAGTTAGTTTCAGTATTAGTTTTAGTATTTTCATACTTAATCAGGTACCCTTTAAAGAAATATATTCAACAATCAACTGTTCACAGACAGCAGCACTACATGCTAAATGTGTGTAACATTAAGGACACACATGAACATCAACAGGGAGAAACAAAGAAAACTATGAACTCCAAAACTCAATAAATTCTACAATAAACTCCCAATAAAGTTCAGCATCAGAGCAGTAGATTAACAACACCTACATGTGGTGTTTGACACAAACAAACTCTTTGAAGGAGTCAGAGCTCAAATCCAGCCGTATCCTGATGTTCTCCACCTGAAGCTGCTTCTGTTTTGGAGCTAGCTTGTTTAGATGCTCCTAATTAGACTTGCAGGGTCTTTGCGTCCTCTGTACACAACCTACAGAAGTGGCCGACCTCAAGTCCACATTTATGCTTGTGTAGCTGGATTGTGTGTGTTAATTACCTTGTGGTTGTGTGCTGGTGTTTTTTGGTCCACGCTCTTTGTGCTCAGTTTTTGGCTGCAAACATATTTGTCCCTGTTTTTTCACTTTCTTCATTCCCTCACGCCCATTCTGATAGTTTCAGGAGTCTCCCTCCAGGAATTTGCTGACATTTGTAAGTCCTTATATTGATGCTTTGATTATTATTCCTGATTGTTATTATCTGACTGATATAAAGTAGCCGGAAACGCACAAGGACTGAATAGGTTAATCACAACGTTGCGGGCTGCATGCATGCCAGGTTACCTCGTAGGATCAGAGCGGTTTCGTAGCTGCCCTGTGTGCTCTTTTCAGGTGGATGTTGATGTTCTTTGATGGTGGTGTTTTTTTCCTGACTGAGGAGTGTTCTGCACATTTTTCATCATCCACAACAACACACTCGCTGCTGTCCGTGCTATCGTAGTAAAAAAAAAAAAAAAACTCCATATGGGACTCTGCTGCTTTCTCTGCAGACCGCTGTCATTACTTTGAGGAGCAGCACATGCGCACGCACACAGTTGCCTGATGGCGCTCCGAGCTTAAACTCGGAGAGAGGAAAAAATGATTTCATATCAATCCACAAGACTTTCAAAAAAATTAAATATCTATAATTTCAGTTAGTTTTATAAACTCACAATTCAGTTTTAGTTAGTAATCGTTTTTCCCTTTTAGTTTTTATTTTTAGTTAACGACAATGTTTTTCAATTTCAGTTGTTATTTCGTTCATTTTCATTAACCACAATAACCCTAAATATCACAAACTTATCCTGATCAAAAACTCAATAGTCTATAGGTGCCAGGCAGGGAATCGTGCCAGTTTTCCAGTTTTCTATCGACCAGCAGTTCATCATGAGCCCGGCATGTCCTCAGTTTAAAAGCAGCTTTCAGAACAAAGGCGCATGAGAACAAGAGCACACTGAGCTCTTTAAACAGTATCTCTGTTAGGACTATACAAAGTAAACTCAATACAAACAACTCTATAAAAGGGAATCATGAGCCTCAGTGAATTAAAACACTGTCAGACTCAGATGGGAGAGTTCAACATTTAAGCCTTCCATACTAAGCTTCATCATTCACTAAAACTCAACAACACACACAAAATATTATTTCAGGCATCATCCAGACACATGTGCACAGTGACTGGATGAGAGCCTACATCTGGGTCACAGTCTCACAACCAGGCAACACAGGAAACACAGACAGAGTCGCACATTTATGGAAAATATTTATTTAGCATCAACACTACTGATGTCCAGCTGGAATTTAGCCATAAGACTGAGATGGTCAGAGGCGAATATGTAATTGGGAAGCCCATTCATTGACCACAAGGCATCCTCAGATAGAAGAGAAAGACACCCAGTGAGTTTCAGTCCATCACTTGCAAAGTTGGCACCAGCTAGGGAAAAGAAATAAACAACATTATATATTTAATGCCACAAATAATTTATTTAGGGTTGTAACATCTCAAATATTCTGCTGCTTCATGTGCTGTTCTCATACCTTCGTGATCAGAGGTAAAAACGGGTTTCGGAGAGTAGAAGATGTAGTCGACTGTACGTGCAAAATCCGAACACAGGGCTGTCACTTCTGGATGTCCAGAACCTGGGAGAAAGTGCTTATACACCGACTCCAGGTTTAACCGATGACTGACTGCAGGTCTGAACCTGTGAACCACACAACTAATAATTAATACATCTCATTTATCCTCACGGTGGACGTTTTATTCCTTTACTCATTTGCTTTCATGTGTCCATACTGCTATAGTCATGGATAGTAATCAGGTTGTTTTTTGGGTTTTTTTTTACCAAGGGTTCAAATAATGAGATCAACAAATATACTGTTCTGTGCAAAAGTCTTCAGCCACCCCTCATTTCTGTATATTTTGCTTCCAAGTAGCCTAAACAATCTACAGCAAATGAACAGTATCTGTGTCTACAGCCATCTGTAAAACACAGTGGAGGCTCTGTCATAGTCCGGGGCTGAATTTCAGCCAGTGATGTTGGGGATCTTGTCAAAATTGATGGAATTATGAACCCAGAAAAGTATCATCAGTATCCGTCAATAAATCTCTGCTCCCGTTTTCCTAGCAAAATATGAAGAAATGAAAGGTGGCCTGCACATTACTGTAAGCGTGATCCCTGTGACCCAAAAGCTCAGGATTCAGACTGCTTCAGACTTTTGTTTTATGAGGTTTTTCCCCTCATACTGTTGGATCTGTATGGCTTTCATTTCCCAAACTGCCCGAGACGAGGTGGTGCAAATTAGTGTCATGAAAAAATCCCTTAATATTGTGGCCATCCTTAATATAGTCATCCCAGGTACACAGCTCCGGTTGTGGACACAGCACACCCTACATCTGCTATTCAACTATTTTGTTTACAACGAGTAGCCAATCAGAGGAATGGTAGGGCAGCCTTAAAGGGAGAGGAGCTAAAACTGCTCGTTTCAGACACTGGATGAACTGAAGCTCTGCTACGAGGGTCACTACATCATAAATAAGGGTTATTTAAATCATGCAAAGCTACTTTAGTAGAGTTCAAGAGTAAAATTTGAAGTTAGAAATTGGTATAATAATGTGTTCTTATTTGGTGCATAACATATTAACTATGTGTGATGGGTAACTTGCTAAAGGTGAGAATTCTTATCAATTAAAGTAGTTTTAACATTATGTTATTACTGTCTCTAGTTGCTTCTGCGACAGGTAAACTGACCTTTTATCATCACGATGGTTTGCCCTTGAAGCATCTGTGCACAAAGAAAACCCAGAGAATTGACATAAAATCAGACACCGTAAATGATAAAATGCAAATGTAGTTCCTGTAATATGTGTGTAATACCTGGTGTGTTGTCAGTCACCCCTGGAATCAGTGGCAGGCCCTTAGGACGGACACATGCAGCCGGACAATGGCGCAGCTGTAGCATGAAGTTGTGGCTGTGCTGATGTTTCCCTACACAAGAATAAAGACTACATCAATAGGCAAATATACCACTGAAGAATGAGACTCATTCCATGGATCAATATTAAAAAAGGAACAGTACAAAGAGGTGACATCACCTAACCTGATTTCTGTCTGTCAAATATCTCATTGACAGTAGTGTACTGGCAGTTGTGAGTGATTCCCAGAAAGCTGGGCCACAGTGGGGCAGACAGTCTGTAACAATTGGCCTTGTATGACAGATCCTCTTGGCCTGATACCTGTAAGGCATGGTCAATACAGACACTGTTACAGAGGCACCTGCTGCAAGCATCACGGCAAAAATCAAGAAGAATAACTACAAAGTAGTTCACATGGTGATAGTTGCTGCTCCTAATGCTTTCTTACCATCCATGCTGGCAGGCCTTGGTAGTAGAGCTCATTGGTAGTGATGAACTGATACAGAGGCATGTGTGGGACAGCGTTAAAGTCTCCACACATTATTACGTTACAGTGTTCACCTTTAGCCTTACAGGACTTTATCACGCTGTCAATTTCAGCCAACATTATAGCTAACTGAGCCAGCTTCACGTCCCCCCTCCTGGGGTTGAAAAGCAGGTGGGTGTTGGCTACGCAGAGGGGTGGGCCCATCTCCTTCACTTTTAACCCCCGTTTGACCAGTGGCCGAAGAAGCAAAACAATGCCCACATTGTGCTGGTCTAACTTTGCCTGGGGCCTGAAGAACTCCAGATGAGTGGCGGCAACTTCAGAGAAGCAGCTGCTACGAAAGCAAGTAGCACATCCATCTGTCTTGGTTCCTGTGCGCCTCTTGTACACACAGGTGTAACCTGGAACAACAACATGAAGAGAATATGTGGAATTTCAAAAACATCCTCCAAGTTGACTGTTTCATTGTTTTGTCTCAGCTGACCTACCCATCTGAGACAGGGCGGGACGCAGCTGTTCGTGATAGTGGTTCTCCTGAACCTCTTGAAGACACAAAATCTACACACAGAGCATTAGTAAACACAAAACATTGGATATAAAATTTTGCTGGTTTAAATTTCAGAAACATGCATTTGACACGACTCACATCTGGTAGCCATCTTTTTATTTCCTTCAAAAGCAGATTAAATCGGTAATTCCAATCCAGCACCTCCAGGGGGCAGTGTGTATACAGTTCCTGGTTGGCTTCCAGTAGGTCCTGCGCAAGGATGTTGTAGGACATTACAGTGAAATCCATTGAGGCCTTTGTGATAGGTATCATGGCAGACTCTGCTGAAGTGGTGCTCTCATCCATCTCTACCCATGATCTCCACATCACTGGAAAAAAACAAACATACACATGGAGCTGGTTACTGAACTGTGAAAGAGTGTAACAAAGCTTATAGATTAAGAATATTTACTTTAAAAAAAAAAGAAAAAAAAGATAGCCCTCATCCTCACCTTCAAAGGGGTGCATTGGCGCTGCAGGAGGGTAATAGCTCATAGAAGGAAAAAGGATCCGTGGGCACTCCAATTCTTCTGTCAGACCAGGCCCTACACGGAAGTGCCAGCTGGTTTGTGCTTTGTGCTGCTTGTTCGAGAAAAACACCAATTTGGAATTTGTGCCTTCATCATGTGCTTCAGCTAGAGCAGAGACCAAGTATTCATCCCAGCATTTTGTTTCTTCAACAGCAGTTTTAGATTCCTGTAGATGGCAGGTAGTTTCTTGTATGCTGTCCTCTGCCTGCGCCTCAAGTGCATGCTGTGGTGTTACCTCCTCAGTTGGTGAGATTCCTCCATCCTCCTGTTTTGAATCTTCCAGGTTCTCCTGACCTGCTCCAAGTCGCTTCCCAGTTTCTTTCTGCTTCACTTCAGATTGCACCTCAGTCATTTTTGAGGTTTCGTCACTCACCGTGTCCTTATCTGGGACAGCCAGCAGTGGTCCTTCCCTCATGTCGGGCCTTGTGTTTTTTCCCTCATCCAGGCTTTGAGCTCTAACCCTTTCTTTTGTTTCTCCCTTTGAATCACCGGTGGGGCTGAGCCACTGGTCCAGCTGTGCTCTCTGTGAGTTGGTGAACCTCCTGGTTTTGGCATCCCATTCAGTGTTACCATTAGCCACTTCAGGAGGGAGCTCGTTTTTTGAGGCCTCTGTAAGACAAGAATACAGTAAGAGAGCAGGTGTGCATCCACAATATACTAAAAGTTACTGAGCCTTTTATTTTGAAAGGTTTGTTAAAATAATTAAAAGGCAACAGTATAAAGAAAGATGTACATAAAGAAGACATGAACACAGTAAAAACACGTGGTGATGTTTTAGCGTCACAAGGAGGGGTCAAGACCTCAACAACAGGTGCAAGCTAACCCACGTTGGCACTGCATAAATTTAACTAAACAACAACACCACCACAACATGCTCTCCCGTTTTCACAGCGGAACCATTTAGTGGTAAATGCGTGCCAAATGGTGAAAACCGCAACACTTAGTGTCACACTGAGGTTGTAATGCGCGAAATGAGTCAAAAACCTCACGTCAGCGACGCAGAAATGGCAAGAAAGTCACTCAGTCAGCAACAGACTAAAGTTAACATTAGCACTGTTAGCTCCCCATAGCGTGTCCGCGGAAAAGCATGCCTAGGTTTGTTCAGTCCAGATGTGCTCAGCCGACGATCATAACTTCAAAGTTATTTACAACTCTGCTGTTACACTTACCTGAAGGTCTAACACGCAGGTAACGAGATAAATAGTAGAGCGCGTGAAACATCACGCCAATCATGTTTCTGGACAGAAATCAGCGCAAGCGTGCCCTGAAGTTACTGACGGCTGCGAGAGGGTAGAGGTCGGACCGCAAACGTCAGTTTGTTTGGTTTGTTTTTGTTTTTTCACCGTGTTTCTTTCTTTAGTTTTTCATTTGCGGTAATCTTGTCAGAAAAAAAAAAACAGATAAAAATATTTAAGAAATTTTTCTCCTGTTTTACTCCAAGTATTATTTCACATACTATGATGATATGATTCGAGCAAACATAAAATGTTTATACGGTTCAAACATACAAAAGAAAAGAAGCGTTAAATTTGCTTAGTTTGAGGTCTGGAACTAAACCAAAATGGATGAGGGACAGATCATTTTCCTCTAAAATCTTTGCGAATTCTTATTGTAAGCAACAAAAACAATTCCATGTGTGAATCTGATAAAAATCTGAAGGTTTTGTACAACAGTACAGTCATTTGGCTATTATAAAACTTCCCTGAAATGCCTCCAGTTTATTCAAAATGCTGCAGTGAGAGCGCTACCAGGACCCAGAAAAATTCAACATATTTCTCCTGTATCAGATTCTCTTCATTGGCTTCTCCCTACAAAATTTATAATTGAATATAAAATCCTTCTCTTCACATACAAAGTATTTGGGTCCTTTCATATCCTAAAGATCTCATAGTACCATGCTATCCTTCTTTTTAAATTTTATTTATTTGTTTATCAGATTATACAAAGTTGTTCACATTATATGCATTTTGCGTAACATACATAGCTTCTCCAACTTTTTCTTTTTTAAACATATAAAACACCATACAAACATGAGAACAGAAGAGAAAAAATACATAAAAATAAGTAAATTAATTAATTAATTAATTTTAAAAAAGGGAGGGGGGGGCTTGAAATAAAAATATTTTACCTATCCTTTTAGTTTGATATGGTGGCTCAATTACATTATTCTACACACTGAAATGGTAGATTTTAAGTACTCCACAAAGGGTGTCCACTTACGAGTGAATTTTGCTGAACTACCCTTCACTGTTGATACAATTTTAGCCATTGTAATGTAGATGGAGGTATAGGGGACTTCCAGGAAAGTAAGATACAGCGTCTAGCAGAGAAGAGAAAGCCAGAATCTCATTTTGCTGGGGAGAAAGGTTCAGCGCGGTCCCTGGAACTCCAAAAATGGCAATTAGTGGATCACTTTGGATCTGGATTCCAAAAACCCTTGAGAGTAAAGAAAATAAATTACTCCCAAATTTGTGCAGTTTTGGGCAGAAGAAAAACATATGGCTTAAGTTGCAAGGTGAAGACTGACATCTGTCACACTGATCTAAAATTGAAGGGATAGATAAATGAGATTTTGAAAAATGGACTCTATTTATTACTTTGAACTGTACAAGCTGTAACCTAGCACATGGTGTACCTAAACGTATGCTGAGAACCACCTTATCCCACCATGCCTCAGACAGGTCAACACCTAATTCACGTTCCCAAGCAGTTCTGATTTTACCAGTTGAGTCAGACTCAATTGCCATAAGTTTTCCATATATATTAGAAAGAGGCGATTTCTGGCTAGGCCCAGGGACCAGAAGGTCAACCCACGGTGGATCAGCAGAGAAAGCTGGAAAATTTGGAAACAGTGATGAGATACAGTGTCTAAATTGGAAATAGAGAAACAAATGAGAAGGAGGCAGGTTAAATTTTGAAGAATCTTTGTAAAAGTCTGTCATGGTTTTAATGCCTCTCTCATGCCAAATTCTATAAGTGGCACTAGTAGCAGCAGGGGGGAAATAGATGATTTCTTAACAACGCCAATCAATTAGAGGGAGATACAAATTTAAAATGGGACCTAAACTGTGACCAAATTTAATTTAAATTTAAACCTTTATTTAACCAAGCAGACAGATTAAGAACATGTTCTTATTTACAACTGTGGCCTGAGAAAGGCAAAGCCTTTTTGGGGAGAAAAGGAAAGTTCCAAAACATATAAGAAAACATGCATACACACAAAAAAAACCCCCAAAAAACATATTGCAAGTCTAGGGAGCACTATGGGATTTGAAGTGGCAGGTGAGAAAGAGGGAGAAATTGAATGAATTTCAAGTTTACACCAGATCAGATTAGGTGAATTTAGCCAATAAGTCAGTTTATGAATATGTGAAGACCAGTAATACATTAAAAAATTGGGTAGAGAAAACCCACCATTAGTGGTGAACTGCTGCAATAGAGTCTCAGTCTGGGGGCCTTACCGCTCCACAAAAAAGAAGAGACCATCTAGTCTAAAGACTTGAAAAACTTCTTAGGCAACAAAAGAGGGATACATTTATATAAAAAGAGAAATCTGGGAAGCACATTCATTTTGATAACATTAATCCTGCCAATTAATGGCAGAGGGAGTGAGTTCCACCTCTGGAGATCTGATGCAATTTGTGAGACCAGGGGAGCAAAATCTTTTGAAAACAATGAAGGCAAAGTACGTGTAATATTAATTCCCAAATATCTAAACCCTGATGGGCTGAGTTTAAAAGGAATGTCAGATTGCCGGAGTTCTAGAGCTAATGAATTTACTGGGTAGCATTGACTTTTAAGTAGACTAATTTTATAGCCCGAGAATGATCCAAATTTTTCCAGGATTGATAAAATTGGAGGAAGACTACATAAGGGATCCAAACCATATAAAAGAAGGTCATCTGCATACTAGGATACCTTAAGTTCAACACCAGAGCGGGTTATTCCATGAAAAGAAGAAAGGGATCTCAATGCTATAGAAAGAGGTTCTATATAGCTAAGGCAAAAAGAAGGCGAGAAAGAGGTCATCCCTGTCTAGTACCACGACCCAGTGGGGAATAATCAGATTGAACAGAGTTAGTGATGACACAGGAGGGGATGAATAAAGCAGTTTAATCCAGGATACAAACCTTTCTCCAAATCCAAACCTATTGAGAACGGCAAAGAGGTAGTCCCATTCGACTTGATCAAATGCCTTCTCTGCATCAAGAGATATAATCACCTCGGGGGGCATGGGGCAATGAGCTGAAAATATTGTGTTTAACAGTGTACGAATGTTAAAGAACAATTGGCGGCCTTAGATGAATCCATTCTGTTCCTGTGAAATAATTTGAGGAAGAACAGTCTCAAGTCGAGTTGCAAGCGCTTTGGCCAAAATCTTAAAATCCACATTTAAAAGTGACAGGGGCCTGTAGGACTCACAAACTGTGGGATCTTTACCTTTCTTCAGTAGGAGTGAAATTGAGGCCTGGGCTAGGGTGGCGGGCAACAGGCCACGCCCCAGCGATTCATTATAGACGTCAAGAAGAAGAGGGGCCAGCTTGTCTTTAAACTTTTTGAAAAATTCAGCTGGGGATCCATCTGCACCCGGAGCTTTACCGCTTTGCATATTTTTGATTGAAGTAAATATTTCTTTCAAGTTATTAGGCGCATCAAGTTGGTCGGAGACTAAATTATTTATCCTAGGAATGTCAATATTCTGAAGGAAGGTAAGTATATCATTCATATCGGACTGTAATTCAGATTTATATAGACTGAAAAAAAAAAACGCTTAAAAACATCACTGATAGAGGCAGGATCAGAAACAAGATTACCTGACTGGTCTTTGATATGCGGTATTATGCGAGAGCTGGCCTTACGCTTCAGTTGGCGTGCCAGAAGCCTACTTGGCTTTTCACCATGCTCATAATAAACAGCCCGAGATCGAATCAAGAGACGTTCTGCATCAAATGTTGTAAGGAGATCAGGTTCAGTCTGTAAATTCTGTCGTAGATTCAGTAAAGGCTGTGATGGATTAACTGCATTTAGTCTGTTAATATCCTGAATTTTTGTTGAGATTTGTTATTGTGATTCTGCAATTTTTTTTTAAGATTAGCTGAAAAAGATAAGCTTTCAGTGTTTCCCATAGTAATGAAAAAGAGACCGTTCAAATGAAATTATTGAATGACTCATCCGATAGTAGGAGAGTATTAAATGTCCATCGAGGGCAAGAGCAGGGTTTATCCAAGAAGCTTATGTCAAGGCTTAGAGCAGCATGATCGGAAATGATTGGATAGTATTCAGAAGAGGTAACTCTGTGCATTAAAGAGACATCAACAAAAAAAAACAGTCTATACAGGAATAGGACTGGTGTACCTGAGAGAAAAAGGAATAAGTTCTTGTTTGTGGGTTACATGTCCTCCAAGGATCTACAAACCCATTCTGAGACACAAAATCCAAAATTGATTGTGACATAGAAAACTGGGTAAAGACCAGAGGTGAGGAGCGGTCTAATATTGGGTTCATTACACAGTTCAAGTCCCCACCAAAAATTATTGAGTATCAAGAAAAGGAAGTGTGCTAAATAGATTTGTAAAATCAGGACTGTCAAAGTTTGGTGCATAAATGTTCACCAATAAAACAGGGGTGTGAAATAGACTGCCTGCAATTATAAGAAACCTGCCATTGTTATCCTTTATTATTTTTGATGGTGCAAAATGAACCTTCTTCCTAAATAATATGGCTATTCCTCTGGCTTTAGCGTTAAAGGCAGAGTGAAAGATCTCCCCAACCCATGGATACCTGAGCTTGAAATGATTTGTGTCCTGCAGGTGTGTTTCCTGTAGAAATACTATATCTGGGTGTAGGCGCTTCAAATGTGAATATATTCTAGATCGCTTCACCGGGTTGTTGAGGCCTTTAACATTCCAACTTAGAAATCTGACAGAGGACGTCACTGGTGACGCTTTCAAATCAGAGGACATGTGATCGGTTGTTCATAGCAGAAGTGGAAAAGCACTGCCACCCCCAGGGTAGAAAGGAAAAGGAAAAAACAAACAACAAAATACATAAAATAGAAACACTGATGGGAAAACTAAAAACATCCATCCCTCTAACCCCTTGCTTGCACTCAGTCCTTCCCCAAATGAAGGAACAGTGCAGACTCCAATAGGAGTCACTGGTGAACTTATCCTTACGGCCAAATAGCAAAACAGGGAAAAAGAGAGAAGAAAAAAAAACACTCCTAAGTTCTAAGTGCTAGGTGGCTCCTGCAGAACAAGACAAATAATGCAAAAAATGAAAAGGTATAATAGGCACCATTCTAAAGAATCTACACCTGTGGTAAGCATCCTGTGTTGGAATTAAACCAGTAAGAGACAAATATTTACAAACAGTAACAGAAAAAGAAAATCCTCAGGACATGAAGTATAAACCAAAAATATCAATTCTTCTGAATATCGCTTTCATTTGGTTATCGACGTAATGTAGGATCTGGCCTCCTCTGGGGAGGTAAAGTCCCGTGAGACCCCATCACGAGTAATCCGCAGCCGGGCTGGATGAAGCAGGCCGAACCGGACACCTTCAGCCCCTCGACGGCAGTCCGTGAAGGCTGCACGCGCTCAGGCCGTCTTGGCAGTATAATCGGGGGAAACGGAGGTAGTCATACTATTCAGCTTGATCCACTGAAGCTCCCTTGCCCTCGACAGGATTTTGGCGCAGTCAGTGTAGTGATGTAACTTAGCTACGGTGGCGCGGGCCCGCTCACCTGCCTTAGGTATAGGAGCTGGAACACGGTGAGCGCGGTCCAACAGCGGCTCATCCGTTACACCGAGGGCCTGTTTTAGCAACCGAGAGACGGCAGCCGTGGAAGCCGACAACCGGTCATCCTCTGGAACACCAACGATGCGCATGTTTTGACGCCAGGACCGAGACTCCAAATCATCACATTTATCCTCCAGCTTCGCCACTGTTTTAGTGAGGTAGTCCACTTTTTGCTGGAGGATGACGATGTCATCCGTACAGGTGGAAAGGGATTTCTCCATATCAGCGACCGTTACCTTTAGCCCCGTGAAACTCCTTTACCGCGGATAGGCTAGAGGACAATTCCTTTTTGAAGGAGAGCAACTCGGACTTAATGGAGGAAAGACTTTCACCAAGGACAGCTTGAAGCTCCATTTTAAGGCTCCCGGAGAGCCGCAAGAAGCTCTTTTTTGAGATCGCCGACATCGCTTGGTCTGTCCCCGACACGGGAGAGAAGGACTCAGCACAAAGTGCCCGACAATAATAAGAAAAACACCAACTCTGCAGGAGCTCACCAAAACTCAGCTTGCACCAGGTCGCCATTAACCGGAAGTCTTAGTAGCATGCTACAGAGCACTGTGCTCAAACTGCTGGATTACTTCTGGTTCCTACGGTATTTAAAAGTAGACTGGGAGGCAGAGCCTTCAGCTTTCAGGCCCTTCTCCTGTGGAACCAGCCCTCAGTTTGGATTATGTTCTGCCCAAAGCATCACAGTGCCTCTGCCGGATTGCCTTCTTCCCATAGCGCCAGGTGTTCCCCGAATAAGCGGCACAAACACCCGGACATCCACGTGATGTAAAAGAAAATGTGATTCTTCAGACCAGCCCACCTTCTTCCATTGCTCTGTGGTTCAGTTCTGATGCTTACGTGCCCATTGTTGGCACTTTTGGCAGGTGACAGGGGTCAGCATGGGCACCCCAACTGGTGTGCAGCTATGCAGCCCCATACACAACAAATTGTGTATTCAGACACCTTTCTATCAGAACCTGCTTTAACCATTTCAGCAATTTGAGCTACAGTAGCTCGTCTGTTGGATTGCTGTCACTGCACACATGCATCACTGAGCCCTGGCTGCCCATGATTCTGTCGCTGATTCCAACGCTCCTTCCTCCCTGCAGACCGGGAACACTGAATAAGAGCTGCAGTTTTGGAGATGCTCTGACCCAGTCGTATAGCCATCACAATTTGGCCCCTGTCAAACTCGCTCAAATCCTTACGCTTGCCCATTTTCCCTGTTTCTAACACCTCAACTTAGAGGCCAAAATCTTGATTTGCTCCCTAATATATCCCACCCACTAACAGGTGCCATGATGAAGAGATAATCAGTGTTATCCACTTTGCCAGTCAATGGTCATGATGTTATGCTTAATTGGTGCATGTAAATGTCTCTCAAGACTCTACCTAGAGATGTTGCAGTGCTGTGCTATGTTGAAACCCTGATGGAAAAAGCATGAAAACATTTGTTACATGCCGCGCAGGAACAATCTGAAATCTAGAACAGTCACATTACAGCTAATAAAAATAAAGGTTAAAAACACAGTTCAAAGTACAGTTATATGCACATTTTACTTTTCTCCTTTCTAAAATAACTGACTGATTTACTGCTCCTCTGAAAATTGATTTTGGGCTGTTCATTGCGTCTGGCTCTCTGGACTCTTGCCCTTTGACCATGGGGGGCTTCATCTGGGGTCTCCCTCCTTCCTCCTCTGGGGTGTTCGCGTGGTTGCCATCGGGATGTGTGGCCTCGGGTCTTCTGAGCTCCTAGTGGGCCGTGGATAGACTCTGGATCACGGGGGGTGTGGTTGAAGTTTCTTGCCCTCAGTAGTGAGTACATTCCATGACAGAGGCACATACACACATTACTGTAAGCCATAGCAAGATTGTGTGTATGTGTGTATATGTATATGCATGTGTATAGATATGTGAATATCTTTTTCTTACGCCTTCCTTCCTACCTGTCAGGCCTGGCATAAATAAATAAAATTAAAATACAAGCATTAACAAGAGTAGCCTGTAGAAAACGTATAGAGCTGTTCTTGTGAAAGCAAATCTGTTTGGTACACCAGTGCATTCGGATCATCATTCCGATTGTGAAAACTACCAGACATGACAGGCTTAAAAAAAAAAAAAGATTTTACACCAGTGGAGGTATCAGTAGCAGGCCAGTACAGCAGCAACATGAGACATTTTTTCATCACATAATTTGTAGATGAGGCCCAAATGGCTGGAAACAGGTTTAATCTGCCAAGCGGGCATTGTTTACACACACACACACACAAAAATCACAAAGCATAATTTAGTTCCTCATGTGATGTTTAAAATCACGAGTGCAGACATTTATTTAGTTTACACTGCAACTCTAAAAGCTTTTAATTCGATAAGTTTGCAGATTTGGTGGCAGTCTCGTGCTTTCTGTCTCAATAAATGTATGTTCTTCAGACCATCCATTAAATTACCTCCCCCAAAAGTGACATCAGTAGACCCTGGATCAAGGTGGAGCGGAGGAATGGATGACAGTCAGCACCCCAGACCTCCTCATTCTTGAAAACAAACAAAAGGGATACTGTAATAGATGATCAGTGATTAGCCAGCTGTTCACAGTAGCCATCTCTAAGGTTTGTAGGGGTGTAGAGCAGGGTCATGTAAACAATCGATCAATTCAAATTTGCCTTACATCCATCGAGGTCTTCAAGGTCAACTTAATGATTTACTGGTTGAAAATTGACACAAAAAGTTTATAAATAGTTTCTACATGACTGTAGGAACTATGATTCTTACCCATGTGGCATGGACTGTCAACATATATTAAGTATCCCATAAAGATTAAAATAATCAGAAGGTTAAAGTGATATATATCATTGCTTTTGTTTGTACTGGCAACATATAGGAAATGATACTGGTATATGGGGATTCTAAATATTAGATTGTAGTTTGCATCCAAATATGTCACATTTGACCTCTGACCTCACTTCTGCATTTTGCTTCTGCCTTTCTTTCAGGTTGACCCCAAATGCTTTATAACTTTAAAGAATGTATTGCCCAGAAAAAAAGAATGAGCAGCCTAGTTAGTTAGAATTATACTGTAGTATAATGTTATATTATAAGCTCAAGTCATTCATATCCTGGTATATACAAATCTTATTATCCATTACTATATTATTTATCATTTGTTTATTTATTATCCAGCCTAAGAGACAATGACTGTAGAAAACACGAAGCACCTGACAGCTCCCCAAAGGTGAAGCCAAAACGTCTCTATCACCCCCTGGTGTCTGGTTCTAGGTCACAAACCTCTTGCACAAAGCAAACGCTGCTATCACTCTGTTCACACAGTGCCGGGTTTTTCTCCATCTTCTGGGGTAGGCTGAGGTATGAAGAAGATTTCCCTCCGAAGGAACTGCTGGTGAAGACTGTGAGTCCTGCTCGATCCTTGTGATGAGCTTCAGTGCTCCTGATGATTCTGACATGATGTCTGCCTCGGTAGGTCAACAGAACATCTGGCGCCTGTGGTGAAAATCAGGAAGTTTCTCCAAACCAATAAACCCAGGAATCCAGACCCAGCTTGGCCCCGATAGTCTCCCTCCTAACTTTCTTCATTCCCTCACATCCATTCCGATAGTTTCAGCAGTCTCCCTCCAGGAATTTGCTGACATTTGTGAGTCCTTATTTTGATGCTTTGATAATTATTCCTGATTGTTATTATCTGACTGATATAAAGTAGCCGGAAACGCACAAGGACTAAACAGGTTAATCACAACGTTGCAGGCTGCGTGGACCCGACGAGTAGTCACGTTTCTCCGGAGTTGCACTCCAGGTTACCTGGTAGGATGAGAGCGGTTTCCGTAGCTGTCCTGTGTGCGCTTCTCAGGTGGACTTTGATGTTATTGTCTTTTTCCTGACTGAGGAGTGCTCCGCATATTTTTCATCATCCACAGCAACACACTCGCTGCTATCTGTGCTGTTGTAGTAAAAAAAAAAAAAACTCCATATAGGACTCTGTTGCTTTCTCTGCAGACTGCTACCATTACTTTGAGGAGCGCAAGCACATTTGCATGCACGCATGCATGCACACAGTTGCCCGATGGCGCTCCCAGTTTAAACTCCGAGAGCAGAAAAAATAATTTCATATCAATCCACAAGACTTTAAAAAAGTTATATCTATAATTTCAGTTAATTTTAGTTAGTTTTGTAAACTCACAATTCAGTTTTAGTTAGTTATCGGTTTTTCCTAATTTTAGTTTTTATTTATTTCAGTGAACGACAATGTTTTTTCAATTTCAGTTTTCGTTATTTCGTTCTTTATCGTTAACTATAATAACCCTGACACACATACACACCCACACACACACACACACAGACACACACACACACAGTGATTTCAAGAGCTCTTGGGGGCCCCCTGCTGGTGTGGTGTGACCAAACGTCATGATCTTATTTGTCCGTGTATACCTCCGTCGGCTCGTATTGTGACAGTAACTGATGTTCAAATCAAAAATGTTCGAAAGTATCTGAGTACCAGTTTACAAGAAAAATGTTCTTTCATATTCATGATGTAGATTTTATGAAGAAGCTGAAAGTTACTTTAGTTTTCTTTTATCAGAAGGAAGCAGTTCCTCAGTTTTTGCTGTGGGCTACAGGTTGCCAGTCCATTGCCGGTAATATTTCAGTAAATACTGAATAATCCCAACGCATACAATCTATATTAAAAGGCAAAGAGTGGAAGAAATGTAAAGAAATGACCATTTTCGTGACAGAACATTATACTTCCTATTATTAAAATTATTTCAGAATTGGACTATTATATAGGCAATATTTATTCCAGTATTTAATAGATTATATATAATGCTAGCTTACTTATAAAACATTAAATGAAATGAAATTGTGGTTCTGGTATGGTATTTCTTTTCAGGCAATTTTGTAGCCACCATAGTCCCGTCCCGGGTCCTTTCATAATAACAACATGGCCGCGTTCTGCAGAGGCAGACACCGGTGGAAAAGGATTAATCTTTTGCATATATTTTCAAGAAAACTGACGGGTAAGGTCAGGTTATTTAGTTTGGGCTGCATGAGCAGATAACTAAACTTGATGGTGTCAAAAACTGACACCAACACTGGAAGAGTTGTCATTTTATCAGAGTAATCTCTTTAGCTCCTTAACTTTATGTCAGCTTTAGTTTTTGGAAAACTAGATGGGCTTTTTTTCATTGTCAGACACTGGTTTTATGGTTGTGTTAACTGGCTAATTCCTGAGACCAAACAGGGGTTTCATCATCTCGTTATTTTCCTACTTTAAACTTTCAGTACATGATAGCGGTAAAAAGTTCTGATTACATACCCCTGTTAACAGCATAATGTGATTAAAGTTGTCATGTAAAGTAATTCAAGTGGAAAGGAAAGCAGACAGCTGTACCTCCTCTGGAATCTGTTTAATCTAGGAAAGGACGGACGTCTTTCCAAACCAGTTCAGTTGAGAAGTATAAATGAGTAAAGCTGAAAGTCTCCATCACATTTTAATGACCTGATTTCAAATCCACTGTCATGGTGTAGTGTAGCGCAGTAAGATTACAGAAATTGACTGTAAATTCAACAGTAACAGAGCCACAACTTTAACTGTGCTGATAACTGTTAGAGCTGGGATTCACCAGACACCCCACGGTACGATATCATCACAATACTTCACTCACAAAATTATGTTATTGGGATTTTTAAAAACATTTTGCAATATGCAGAGTATTGCAATAACATAAATTGTGATTTATCACCCTTTTTCAACTGCAAATTGTCCTCAATGCTAAACTTTGTCAATATCTGTTAGAATCCGTAGGATAAAGTTATCTCATGCCAGTTATTTTTTGCTGCAAAACGAGAGTGTCAAGCATACCAACACTGTCACTGAAACCTGCCGTAAATGTTGCCATAAGATACAGTCAGTCTGCTATCAGTCTGTGACTGAATGGGGCCAAGTTGGCAATTACATGCCAGCATTTAACTGTGAGAAATTGTTGAAAATCGTATCTTTTGCTGTCTACATAGACAGAAACTCACATTTGGCTATTACATGTGAACTCAGCAACCTTCCTGTTCTCTAGGGATATAAACAGAATACAACCAGCTGGCAGCCAGTTGAATCGAGTCCCCTTGAGTTGTGCTCATTGACAAAGACTCATTCAGACTGATGGCAACATGCTGTCTGCATTTTTAAATTAGACAGCAATTATTTGCAAACCTTCAGCAATCTCTCAGTGACTGCATTCAGTCCAAGTTGGACTGTTGACTGTTTGCAGAAAAGTTGCCTCCTATCACATCACCTGCACAATCGCCTTCTGATCAAAAGTGGTCGTGAATATGCACAAGTTGTAATCGGTCGCAGAATATGAAAAACATTCAATACAATCACAGGCAGATTTTTTTTTTTTTTTTGTAGATGCAAGGAGGTTTCTGTCCAACTTTTACTTGTGCGACTGAGCCATTAGCTTGCTCTGAAGTAGGAGTTAGCTCTGTGTCTTGTGTTGGATGGTTTTTTTTGGTTGAGCCCGTTCAATGTAAGTTTGCTTGGCTACGTTCTCTCAGGATGTTGGTGCATGAGATGAGTCCTCTTGTTTGTAGTATTCCCAGAGTATTGTAAATATAGATATTTGGCATCCTTGTATTGATATAATATTGCCACGCAAGCTGTATCAGTGTTTTCCCCCACCCCTAATATATAGACTGTGTCTACTATTGATCTGATATTCTGACACAGGGAAGTATGACTATGACCTGTTGGTTATTGGTGGCGGCTCTGGAGGTCTTGCCTGTTCCAAAGAAGGTGAGTTGTTTTCCTCGTTATTCCTTAATTTTTCCACAGTCCTATTACCGAACCCAATAATGATATGCCAAAATTTTGCAGCGGCACAACTGGGACAGAAAGTTGCTGTTTTAGATTACGTGGAACCATCTGCCAAAGGTGAAGTCCATCCAGCATGCTTTGTCAGTTATTTCCACAAAGTGAAACACCGATTTAGAGATTCACAGGTCTAATTTTTGAGAATATTGTAAAATACGTTGTCTGACAGGTACCAAGTGGGGCCTTGGTGGCACATGTGTCAATGTGGGCTGCATTCCCAAGAAGCTCATGCATCAGGCTGCTTTACTTGGCACTGCAGTCAAAGATGCTAGGAAGTATGGCTGGCAGATCCCAGGCACAATCACCCATGACTGGTAGGTTTAACCGAAGCTTAATTGCTCTGTGGCTATTATGTCTCAACTGGAGAGAGGAGTAGAGAATGGCACCATCTAGTGATGTAAGTACAGTAAGACAGGCTTTGGCAAGTGTGGCCTGTCCTGTTTTCTGCTGCAGGTTTTTAGCAGCACTCAGTTTTGAATGAATAAAAACAGATTTCCTTAAAAAAAAAAGAAGAAATTGTTTGCATTGTTTAGTGCTACAGTGCAGTGGTCAGTTTATAGCATTACCTCTGGTGTATTTTCCAGGGCCACCATGGCTGAGGCTGTTCAAAACCACATCAAGTCTCTGAACTGGGGCCACAGAGTTCAACTGCAGGACAAGTGAGTGAGAGCAGAAGAGTTATATTATCATTATTATTTTATCTATTGATTTCACTAATGATGTTTTGTTTAGTTTATTATTTTAGTGAAGGACACAGTGAGTCACTCCTCACAGTTGCTGTCCTACAAGCGCTAAATGTTCATATTTGAAATAATCGTATAAATTGTTTGATTGTCTTCAGTGATTATTGTGTACAACAGATATGAAATATTTTCCATGTGCAGTCCACTTATCATGCCACGCTTAAACCCTCCCTCTTAATTTTCCATTCTGTACTTTCCATAACATATTTATAAATATTTACACGCCAGCTTAGTTCCATTTTCTGCTTTTTCTTCATGGCGTCATATTGCTGAAGGCCCTACATTTGTGTTACACACACCGCACAGCTGAAGGATTGATCGTCAGTGACCACATGTTGATAGAGTGACTGGCTTTAGGGCAAACAGGTGTTAACCTGTGTGTGAATGTGCCCAAGCTTAACCCCCAATGTTTTTCAATCCGGTGAGATCATTTGTTTGGGCTCGAGTATTAATATTACTCATAAGATAATATTTTTTTCTTTTTTATTAACAATTAGCCAAAAAAGCCTGTTAACTAAAGGGCAAAGCAGACACTTCACTGAAACATTTAAACATTCTTCATATTAAAAAAAAAAGCTGTTCTGCTTTAATCAATAATAGTGAATACCTGTACCAGATTAAACAGACAAAGCATGTGCAGTGGGAATTGATAGGTAATGGTGACTGAAACTAATATGAGGTTTTTGTCTAATTAAACAGGAGTTATTCTATAACAAGAAGCACAGGATGACACCAAAGGAGCATTTCATGGTTGGCTGATTTTTCCTGACATCGACAAATAAAGCTGCCAACACATGTCATCTGTTAAAAAAACAAAAAACTATAGACTAATACAAAAATAACAGTAATGACACAAACCACTATTGTCTGAACAAACACTATCTAAACATATTTGGTGTCTGCTTGTTTCGTGTGCAGCTTCCCAAATTGTCACTCCTCTTAAAGCCTGTGACAAATCCTTGTGTATAATCAGCACTAGCATTGTGTTTGTTTGCTTTTTTGCAGGAAGGTGAAATATATGAACCTCAAAGGAAGTCTGGTGGATGAACACACTGTCAGAGGACTGAATAAAGCAGGGAAAGAGGTGAGCGGCAATAATAACTGAAACTGGATGTTGGTTATTGAGAATATAACATGTTTTATAAATGTTTATATCATGTATATGTCCCATTTGAACATGGTGGGTGGGGCTCCTGTGCTCCCAGCTAGAGCGTTCAGCCTGACTTGACCATATTAAGGATACCCCCTATGTTTAACATCATACAGAGCCAAGAACTGAGAAAAGGTCAGAAATTGAGTTTGTACATTGGTCTGAAACCTGAGCTTTACCAGAACAAATTTGAAATGTTTAAAATGAGCATCTAATTGGTGTGTGTCTGTTGTCTATATGACAGAAAATATGGAAACACATAAAAAGTCTAATTTAAATTGTGACACTAAGACTCACAAAAAGCGCTGTTTCCATCATCACCATCATGCAGAATACTGCAGGGACCACTTGCTTTCATTTGACATTTCCTCGTGTTTTGAAGGAAATGAACAAACGCTGTTACTTATGGCTTCCCTCTCCTCTTCTATAGACCATCCTGACTGCCAAGAACATTGTGATTGCCACAGGTGGACGGCCCAAGTACCCCACTAATGTAAATATGGTTTGGAACGACAGTACTACTCGCGAGTTTTGAAGAGGAAACTGTCGCCCCTTTGTTGTGTTTAACATTATTGACAGATCTGTTGACTGATTGACATTTTTATTCACAGCTTAAACTGTTATTACAGATTCCTGGTGCAGTGGAGCACGGCATCACCAGTGACGACATATTCTGGTTGAAGAAGTCTCCTGGAAAAACGTGAGGACATCTAGCCACATATACACACATCTCATATTAAACTGTTAGATGAAGGAGATTTAAGCTTGTGCCCTCCATGTGGCTCCTGCTTCCAAGTAACTGCAGGATTGTCGTCATCAGTCTCTATACATTGCACTACAGTGAGAACAGAATCTCCAACCTTTGCAGCTTTATTGCCGCTCTACCCACCAAGCTACCTTGCTCGCTGACATGGCACATCCCGCCGTCACGCACTGTAATCATTCATCAGGGACATGCAGTTTGTTTTTCTCCCTTCCTGTCAGCCTGTCCTCGCCTCATGATTGAGATTAGCGGTGTGCATCCTGACCTTTACAGAACAAGCCCTCTAATCCAGCCATTTAGCGCCTGTCATCACCTGGTTAATTGGTCTTTCCCTGACGTTTCCTCTTGGCACATCGTGCAGATGGTGACTAGTGGTTGTGGTGTACCTGGGCTGCGGAGGTTGTTTGCTTTACGGTGATGGATAAGCAGAAATAATTATTCAGATATTAAAGCTTCATATAAACCTAGACATGTAGTTATTAACTGTTGTTTTTTTTCTCATGTAGAAGTTGATTGTTTTGGTTTGGGGAATGTAGCAACCTGTTGTATTGTCTTGTTAAAGACCATCAAATATTTGTGTATGAAGCTAAACTATTCACTCAGAGAGACCACTTGAGCTCAGGAAGTCCTTTGATGTGAGAGCGTGTTGGTTAGTGGAGACCTCCAACTTCCCCACAGGCAGACAGCTGTGCGTTAGCATTAGCCTCCACACAACAGGAACTTAATCACACACTGGCGTGAGCTGAAGATGATGTCGTCTTGTCGAGGCATCAGCTGTGCAGGTGAGGTCCAGGAGGTTGTTGCTGAAGGGAGAGCTCATGTAGGAGGGGCGGGGGTACAAGCGAGTGATGGGCGTCTAATCAACCTTGAAGCAAACACACACCCAAATGACAGATTTGGCTTCAGGGCCAAAGTCCAGCCAAACCTGGCTGCTGTCAGCGTGCTATCAGAGGAAAACAGTGGCATGTGCCAACAGGACCTTGATACTGGTCTGGCACAGGATTTGGGCTTTTGTAGTGGAACTAATTTTGTATCATGTTGTGTAGTGGACACCGCATGTAGTATATGTATGATTTCTATTTGTAGAGAAATGAAGCATTCAAAGAGCACAAAATGCCATTAATGAAACATGAAAATAGTCACGCAAAGCTCCATACATGGTACGTGCTTCTGAAGGGACAAAACAGTCACTCAGTCACTCGATCTTAATGCTGGATGTTTGGCAATTCTCACAATGAGGGCAAATCTGTGGTAAAAATATATTTTTCCTCGAGGTATAAACCCTGCTGTGGTTTTAGAGAACTGTCAGAGCCCTACTCGATAACTCAGCGCCTGTTTAAGTTGGGGACAAAATGGCCCTCTTTTTGGCCAGCTTGTTGTCAACGTGCTGTAACCTCGATACCACTGCCTCTCACATAACGCGAGAAACTTCTGTAATAATTTGCAGTAATTAGGCCCAAAGCTTATATTTTATTATTACTCTCCAAAAGTCAAAGTTAAAAAATGTATATAAACACAAAACCCAGAACAAAAAGAGGACCTGAAGTAGATGAATTACAATGTTTACAAGTTTTTAAAAAAATCCCATTTTTTTTCATTGCTTTACTCCAATAAATGTTTAACTGGGCATTAAAAAGAACTGAAAATGTTTGACTATCACCAGAGGGCCAATGTAGGGAGACTGTGTACACCAAAAAAATAAGCATGCTTTTTTCCATACGTTATTGGAAATAACTGAGCAGGAGCCCTGTGACAGATTGGTGACCTGTCCAGGATGTACCTGGCCTCACACCCTGTGACAGCTGGTATAGGCTCCTGAATCAGCAGAAGAAAATGGACAGTTTAGCACTTACTAAATTTCATCAAGCCCCCCCCATCGTATTATTTCAGAGGATTAATTATAGGCTCTGTAAATAGTAGAGTCTTGTTGGTGTGTAAGGATGGCTGCTCTGTCATTGTTGGACGATAAACAAACACCATTTATAGTCAGACCATTTCTTCTGTGTTTGTTTGTTTTAACTCTGCCACAGTCCTTTAATTTGAACTTATGAAGTCATTAGCCTCTGTTACTTTGCTCTATACAGTATTTGTTCTGTTTGTGAGTAAAAGCTGATTCCTCCTCATTTCTTTTTCTCCATGTTCTCCCTTAAATGTCTGAATTTTGCTTTCTGGGAAATTGTGTCTTTCTGGCTGTTTCCTTGCCTTAAAAACGTATGGTTCTGGGTTTTATATATATATATATATATATATAAAGAATTTTGACTTGCTGAGACAATGGCCGAGATTTATGAAAGAGGATCATGTGAATGCATGGCTTCAGTAATGTGATGAGAATGCATATGCATATTTTAGCCTGTGTGCAAATTTCAAAACAAATACATCAGTTGTTGTGTTGAGGATTTAAACATTGACATTCTAGTTTAAGGCAGTCATATTGTTACATTGTCACCGAGCTGTACAGTAGTTTTTGTAAGATTTAAAACGGTAATATGTGCATGAGAGAAGAGAGAACAATGTGGCCAAACTGAAATGCTTTCAGAGAATGTAATAAACAATATCAAACTTGGACTGACATCAGTCCTTTGCAACAATATCTGATAAAATGTAGTTTCTTATTTGTTGCTTTTGAAGAACTGCCCAAGGTTAACAGGCAGACAGACACAACTCCTTCCTCAGGAGCTGTGCCTGTAGTAAGGCTTTGGCTAGAGTCTTCAGCCACATGCTGCCACTGTGATCGGGAGCCAAGCCTCAAGATATTTTGGATGTTTGTTGGGTGACTCCCTGTCCAACTTGCTACTTTTAAATGAGATTAAAAAGCTTGACTTTCCCCCTTTATTATTAACAACTTTTGTATTTTTTTTTTTGTCTGTTTTATCACAGTGATGCTTGGGCCTCTGAACCTAATGCACATTTACTGAGCTACTGTGTATACGGTTAAAATAGATGATTCACAGCTTCTGCTTTCCATTAAAGGTTTCCATTATTGAAGAGGGTCATTAGGGTTGTAAAGGTTCACATCATCATCATCATCATCCTGTAAAGAGTATTTTGTATTTTTAAAAGAATGTGTTGCAGCTGTACAGGCTCTAAACCAGTCTAACATACTGTCGAACATAATGTCGCAGATGAAGGGTGGGGGTGGGTGGGGTGGGGGAGTAGACAGGTTCTTAGTGATGAAAGTGTAGAATCATGATAAACCTCCTTGCCTAATCTGCTTTAAGCTACTTCACAATATGTGCTAAGTGCACTGTGCGTTGCGTAGATGTGGGGAACATGGGTGCTGGGGCTTTCAGTGGTAGTGATAGCATGGACAAGGGCAGGATGTGCCGCAGGCAGCCAGAGCTGTCAGGTGGAGCATTCATAAGGGAGGAAGGTCTGTTTTGTGGCATTAAAAGGGGCCTCATCCATGCGGGTGATGGGCTTCACTCAGCGGGAAGATGTGTGGATTTGAGCCCTGAACATGGCACACCCCTTCTGTAGGGATTAGCCTAAACACTAGCAATTAGACCTCCTCAGTGCTACAGATCTCAGCATGATTACAAGCATGATTCACCTGGACCACACGCGCACACAGTACAGACATAGTTTTTGCTGTCGCTGTTTTCTGCATGTTCTTCACACATCCACACTTGTGAGGTTATGAAGTTTTGGAAGTCATCACCTCTCTAATTCTGGGATTTAAAGTAAACATTTTTAGCTTTTAGCTTTGGATTTGTTTTGTTTTATTTGGCCAAAGTGAGCTGCATAAATGATGAAATGTATCTTTATTGCATTGTTAGTTCTGCTGAGAGCTTCTCTTTATTTGTGTTTTGCAGACTTGTGGTTGGAGCCAGCTGTATCCTTTGTCTGCCGGAGCTTGTAGATGAAGCCATTGTGTAATGTGTGCTGATGATCAGCTGACAAATCGTAAAGGTGGTGTTTTAATAAAAAGTAAGATTGCCATCGGACATTCAAATAATATAAAAAACTGTAATCTTTAACTTGATATTGCTCAGATGTAGCTTTGGAGTGTGCAGGCTTCCTCACAGGCATCGGCTTGGACACCACAATGATGGTTCGCAGCATCGCCCTCCGGGGTTTCGACCAGGTATTGCTCACTGAACAAGCTTCTGCATATTCTGGGAATTGTGGTAGAAGTTTTTGTCATGTTTGAATTTGGATGTCCTCTTTTTTTGGGTTTGTGCAGCAAATGGCAGGTCTAGTGACAGACTACATGGAAGCCTATGGAACGAGATTTGCATGGAAATCTGTCCCAAACAGAGTAGACAAACTTCCCTCAGGAGCTCTGCAGGTCACCTGGACCAACACCCAGACAGGGAGCGAGCACAAGGACACATTCGACTGTGTGTTATGGGCAGTTGGTGAGTTTGTGTGTCTGCATGCGTTAGAAAGACATCTTGGAGATCTAATGGAGATCAATATCTGTGAAGAGAAACTCATTATGTTGCTTACTGACTCCTGAAAGATTAGATGTCCATACTGTACTGCTAACTTGACACTCTGACACAAGTTAAATGAAGATTCAAGACTTGACCTGTACCTGACTGCTGGGAGTCTTCAACTCTTTCAAAACATTCACATTTTGGCCTTGATTCTGACTTTTCTCTATTGAACTGATACTTAACTTGAACATGTCTTCACCTGCATCTTGACTAAGACTTAGTTTGATAAAAGGTGGAATAGAGCATGGGAACCAATAAAAAAAAAAAATCACAAACATTAGCTCATAGTAGCATTGTGAAATGCAAAATGACCGTAATATGTTGAAGTGAGCCAACTGATGTTAAAGTTCATTAAATAGCTCTTTATCCCCCTTTTTTTTAGAGCATTTGTTGAGATTGCATCTAATAGATCCCCTGGCTTTAACCTCATATCCCTGTAATGAAACTCTGGTGTTACTGTTTTTTCCCTGCCACTTATTTCACTGTTATCCAGAATAGAGTGCAGTGTCAGCAGATAACGCATGAATCAAGGCTGAAAACAAAGTAATAAAGCCTGAGTGATGGGAATGGCCAGGGGAAGTGTTAATCACCCACTCCTGTCTCTCTGGCTCTCTGCTTGGAGAAGGGCAGGATGCACCCAGGCACAGGGTCACCACGCTCCCCTCTTTGTTCTCCATCTCTGCTCCTTCCTGTCTGTGCCAACCTTGCGGAAACCAACCTTGCATCTGTCACTGCCATCCCTGCTCGTAACCCTCTGCCTGCCTTTACCAGCAGCCCTCCTCCTATTCTTTCTTATCTGTTCATACTGTATTCTATCATTTCACTTCTGTTATACCAGCAGCGTGAGTAACAATGGAAGGAACAACTGTCAGGGCCACAGTCATGGGTTTGTTTGTGTTGCATGCTTTCAAGTGCCGCACTTTGCTTCCAAAAAATTGGCCCAAAATTTTTTTTGCTTGATTTGAGTGTTTGCGTGAGAGACAAGGGGGGATCCATTTGCCCAGTGCGTGTGACAGCGATGAGGATGTACGTGACCCTGCAGCTGAGATGACGTTCTCTCTTCCCTCCCGCGGCTGAATTCCCACGTCGTCTCAGCTTTAGACTTTTGGTGTGAATGTTTCCGCTGAGTGCGTGTATCAGCAGACACATGCGTGAGATGCTGCTTTGCTTATGTTTCCTTTATTCTTCAGAGGGAGAGTTCAAAGTCTTTACATTTTGGAACTCAACAAAAAACAAAGTTTAAAAACTCCTCTGGTCCTAATTCCCTGTGCACTAAACACCCATGTATTTCTAGTTTGTTTTTAATCTTCTTTCACTCTACATTTTACATGATTTGCAACAACGCCACAGTTTTAAAGGGGCTTCCAGAAATTGTCAAAGTTTCCTCTCTGCTGGTGCCGCTAACTGAAGCCCCTCTGAGGGCTGTATCTATATCAATGACAGCTTTTGTTCCCATACAGTAAAGTGAGAACCAGTAACAATGTGGCTTCTGCTCTTTGATGTGTGGATGCAGGAGTTATGAGTACAAGGCCACTTCCTTTTACTGCTGCCTTACACTAGAGGCCAGGCAGGGTCCCAGGCCTCTGTGGAGTTATTAAAGGCCAGAGGAGACCAGGGGACGGTATCACCACCGTCTACCACATCCTTCTCTATGGCCATGCCTCCCTCCACCTTTCCCCCGCTCCTTCCTGACCTCATGACTGCTCCTATGTCCAGGTGTGCCCACAGAAACACATCAGGAAACAGAACATTTCCACACTTCCTGTCATGCATACAGACAGTGGGCACATTAGTCTTCCTCCTCACTGTCCTCTGCACTGCTCAAGGATGACATTTAAAAACATTTCCTTTTGGTTTTATGGACTTCTGCTTCTTTTTTTTAATAAGATTTGATTTCAGTTTTCTTTCTCTTCAAGTCTTCAGTTTAACACTCTGCTGACCTGCTTCATCCGCTCTGTACGAGTGTTATTTGATCCGACTGAAAATGCTGGCAGCACAATCAACCAAGCTCGCAGTTGTCATCACATTTCAATTAAAATGTTGCTGAAGTTTGATTGTTGCGAAAAGGTACACAAGCTCACATTTTACCAACAGATCCTGGCCCACTGAACCAGCGGGAGAAGGACAGAGAAACTCTGACCGTGCTCTTTGGTTGGCAGGAAATGGTGTGTTCTCACAGGATTTTATCACGCAAACTAAAACGCTCAGTGGGATTTTTCTAGTTTGACACACTTGTTTAAAGAATAAATACATTATTTTAAGACTTTTTCTATTTACTTGGCATCTGTTATTATACATAGAGCTACTCTACAGTTATTCTGTATGAACTGATGCCTTGAGAATATCTCGTCTCATATCTGCACGTCTTTTCATTTTGTCTTTGTTTATATGATTGATGAGATAAACACGCCTCATTTTAACTTGTGGAGGCTTGTTGTGGCTAATTAGCTTACCAGTTCCTTATACTTGCTGGACGATTGTGTGTCATTTGTCCAAGTTCAAATCTTATCAGCGAGCCAGTTGTTGTTGTTGTTTTTTTTCTTCCCTCAAAGTAGAGTGAAGCGCGCTGCAGTACAGCAGTGACTGGAATTACAGACAGGAAAGCCAGATATGTAGAATGTGTCTGTACTTTCTATCAGATCTCAGATTTTACTGATAAGTTTTTATTAGCCCATTTGGATAGTTTTGCTATTTAGATTATACGTAGTATACAGTGTCTCAGTTACAGACATGCATTCGTGTCAGAGAGGTAAGCCTTTTGAAACAGGATGTAGACCAGTATGAGACACAAAGTCTCCATTTAAACTCTAGGCAAAGCTAAACTAGACTAAACAAGTCAGAAACAGTTAGATTTAACCTACAAGTGCCGTGTAAACACCTAAATATTGTGTATCACTCTGCAATATGAAACATCTTACAGGCTGTCATAAAGCACTGGTTAATCTACAAGTTTTAACTGCTGACCTCAGATTCAGATACATTGTTCATGTCACAAGACAGTGTTGAAATTACACATTAATAAATGAGGTCCTTTAATAAATGCATTTATACATTAAATAAATCATAATTAGGACCTGATTTACTCCTAATGTTAAATTAATAACATAGAAATTAAAAAATAGAAACAAAAATACATTAGAATTCAGTCTAAAGACAAAAAAATACAATTTCTAAATTTTACTATAATTTACTGCAAATTATTAAACTAGAGTATAACAAATATTGCAGTGTTTGGGTCTCACAGGACAGGAAAATATTTAGAAGTCCTTCTCTCGGGAATTGTTAATGACTGCCTGACTTCCCTGACTCCTCCCTCTTTGTGCTCTCTATCCCATTAAGCCACACATGCTGTAGAACCTAAGACAAGTCCCTGTAGCCCCCCTGGCCTGAGAGGAAGGGGAACGACGTTGTTCTTCGGCTCCAGCCAGGAAAAAGGGTCTCGGGGGTTTGTTATTTTTGCTGTCCGATAGCATCTACATGGGCACCTCAGGCCTGGGTGTTTATTATGCTACCCACGCAGGTTGCAAAAAGCTATGTTGAGAATGGGGGAGCATGTGGTCCATGCTCCATCACCATGGAGACTTAGTGTCGACAGCATCAGTCAGCCGCCCCCCAGGAGGTGTCAGAAATTGCACCTTGGGATATTCCATGGGGTCAGTGGGATACCCATTCACAGCTTCTTCTCAGCTGACCAGATGAATGAGTTTTTGCCTTCAAGTTACCAGTAAAGATGCTGTGTCAAGATTTGTGTTGTTATCCCACCAACATCCTAAACCCAGAGATAATAAATTTACAATATGTAGAACAGAAAGAAGATTCTAATATTTAAAACCTTTCTCTGTTCAGCATGCCATTTGACTATCAAGCAAGCAAACAGCATATTAGTATTTAGTCTTTAGAAATGTCTTGTAATTCTCAGAGGGCTGTTTGTAGTGTGTCTGTCCTCTTCCACACTGTATATACACAGTATATTTTGTTTGTGTGTGTGAATGGACTCCACTAGACCCCTGAAGGTGTGCTGTGGTATCTGGCACCAATATGTTAGCAACAGATCCCTTAAGATCCTGTAAGCTTCGAGGTGGAGCCTCCATGGACTGGACTTGTTTGTCCTGCACATCCCACAGATGCTCGATTGGATTGAGATCTGGGGGATTTGGAGGCTAAGTCAACACCTCAAACTTGTTGTTGTGCTCTTCAAACCATTCCTGAACCATTTTTGCTTTGTGGCAGGGCGCATTATTCTGCTGAAAGAGGCCACAGCTATCAGCGAACTTTTTCTCCAATTGGAGCTACAGTAGCTCGTCTGTTGGATCACACCATACGGGTCCATGTGCGTTAATGAGCCTTGACCCCCCCCAATGACCCTGTTGCTGGTTCACCACTGTTCCTTCCTTTGTACACTTAGTGGTCTACTAACCACCGCAGACTGAGAGCATCCTACATGTGCTGCAGTTTAGCAGATGCTCTGACCCAGTCATCTGAAATCAGTCACAGTTTGGCCCTTGTCATACTCACTCAAATCCATTCTCAGCCCATTTTTCCTGCTTTTAACACATCAACTTTGAGGGTAAAATGTTCACTTTCTCCCTAATACATCCCACATAATCAGTGTTATTCATTTCACCAGTCAGTGGTTATAATGCTAGTGTGTAGTCCAGGAGTAATTAATGATGTCACTCTCTCTTCTTTCCTAATATTTCCTAAAAACTTCAGGTAGAGCTCCTGAAACTAAAGCCCTGGGCCTAGACAAGCTTGGCATTCAGCTCAACAAGGAGACGGGGAAAATAATTGTAGGTGCTGATGAATCTACGTTGGTGCCAAACATCTTTGCGTTTGGTGACATTGGTGAGGTAAGCTTTGTCAGCAGCTGTCATATTGACAGCAGACACTACCTTGATAAGGGTCTGAAGTGGACAAACAGCACGATGCTGCAGTGGCTTAAAGTACACACAGCTGGCCCAGAGATACATCAGCTTTATTGTATTCATAGAATATTAAAATGTATTTCTGTAATAATCACATCATTGTATGTCTGCAAACTATGAGCTGGTTGTCTTGACTGAAATGGCAGAGCTATTATTTCTTATGCTGATGTTTATTGGACAGAAGATGAGCTAAAGTTAGGACTGTCCAAACTAAATGGATGGTCAAGAGCCTCTCAGAACCTTTTTTTGTTTGTTTGTTTGTTTGTTTTTTCACATTTGAAGCCAAGTCTTTCCTGCCACTATAGAGAAGGTCCAGATTTATAAGATTTCAAAAATAAGCTTTTATGACACAAAAGGGACCTAAGAACTTATTTTTGTTTTAGTAGCTTTCTTATTTTAAAACATCAACACATTAGATTTTAAATCCGTTTCAGTATCCAAACACTTCACTTTATTGTCCCACTTCCAGTTCTTGCTAGAAATACTTGGACTGTATTTAACAAATGTAAATAAAAGTAAGAAGCAGTTTAACATAGAAAATGAAGCAGTCAAAATGATTTTGCATTGGTCCATACTGTGCATTAGGATATTCATATTCCAGAATGGTTGATGTTTTAGGAAAACTCCAGATTAGCATTGAGATAGAACGGGGTGAATGCTGAAAGCAAAACTTTTGAACCTGCACAGAAAAAATGAAATAACTGCAAAGAGAGACTATTTTATATAAATAAACGTCCACAACCACATAACTGCTTTGCCAAGAGGATCTTTAAAAAGGCTTCTCTTGTTTTTGTTCAGTTTTTTTATACTCTTTATTTGTTTATTTTAGTACTGATATTGATGTGATGCAGTTTACCTATACTCGAGCTGACAGGCAGAAAAGAAGTGACAGAAGGATGCTGGGGTAGGTTGGGGTGGGGTGACAACCTTACAGTACAAGCTTAAGAACATAGCAAGAATAGAAGGCTCTTTTTCTCATTTGTTTTTTATTAATTTATTGTTTTTATTCATTTGCATTTTTTTATTTAGATGTTAATTTTTTTTATAAGACTTCAACAGGCCAGCTATATCCACAATGCTCTCGTTAGAGGCCTCACTAACAGCAAGAGTGCAACAATCCTTGAATCATTGCAGTAGCTTTATATATACAGTGCCTTGCGGAAGTATTCGGCCCCCTTGAACTTTTCAACCTTTTGCCACATTTCAGGCTTCAAACATAAAGATATAAAATTTTAATTTTTTGTGAAGAATCAACAACAAATGGGACACAATCGTGAAGTGGAATGAAATTTATTGGATGTGTCAAACTTTTTTAACAAATAAACTGAAAAGTGGGGCGTGCAATATTATTTGGCCCCCTTGCGTTAATACTTTGTAGCGCCACCTTTTGCTGCAATTACAGCTGCAAGTCTCTTGGGGTATGTCTCTATCAGTTTTGCACATCGAGAGACTGAAATTCTTGCCCATTCTTCCTTGCAAAACAGCTCGAGCTCAGTGAGGTTGGATGGAGAGCGTTTGTGAACAGCAGTCTTCAGCTCTTTCCACAGATTCTCGATTGGATTCAGGTCTGGACTTTGACTTGGCCATTCCAACACCTGGATACGGTTATTTGTGAACCATTCCATTGTAGATTTGGATCATTGTCTTGTTGGAAGATAAATCTCCGTCCCAGTCTCAGGTCTCTTGCAGACTCCAACAGGTTTTCTTCCAGAATGGTCCTGTATTTGGCCCCATCCATCTTCCCATCAATTTTGACCATCTTCCCTGTCCCTGCTGACGAAAAGCAGGCCCAAACCATGATGCTGCCACCACCATGTTTGACAGTGGGGATGGTGTGTTCAGGGTGATGAGCTGTGTTGCTTTTACGCCAAACATATCGTTTTGCATTGTGGCCAAACAGTTCGATTTTGGTTTCATCTGACCAGAGCACCTTCTTCCACATGTTTGTGTGTCTCCCAGTTGGCTTGTGGCAAACTTTAAACGAGACTTTTTATGGATATCTTTGAGAAATGGCTTTCTTCTTGCCAATCTTCCATAAAGGCCAGATTTGTGCAGTGTACGACTGATTGTTGTCCTATGGACAGACTCTCCCACCTCAGCTGTAGATCTCATCCAGAGTGATCATGGGCCTCTTGGCTGCATCTCTGATCAGTCTTCTCCTTGTTTGAGATGAAAGTTTAGAGGGACGGCCGGGTCTTGGTAGATTTCCAGTGGTCTGATACTCCTTCTGTTTCAGTATGATTGCTTGCACAGTGCTCCTTGAGATGTTTAAAGCTTGGAAAATCTTTTTGTATCCAAATCCGGCTTTAAACTTCTCCACAACAGTATTTCGGACCTGCCTGGTGTGTTCCTTGGTCTTCATGATGCTCTCTGCACTTGGAACAGAACCCTGAGACTATCACAGAGCAGGTGCATTTATACGGAGACTTGATTACACACAGGTGGATCCTATTTATCATCATCAGTCATTTGGGACAACATTGGATCATTCAGAGATCCTCACTGAACTTCTGGAGTGAGTTTGCTGCACTGAAAGTAAAGGGGCCGAATAATATTGCACACCCCACTTTTCAGCTTTTTATTTGTTAAAAAAGTTTGGCACATCCAATAAATTTCATTCCACTTCACGATTGTGTCCCACTTGTTGTTGATTCTTCACAAAAAATTAAAATTTTATATCTTTATGTTTGAAGCCTGAAATGTGGCAAAAGGTTGAAGAGTTCAAGGGGGCCGAATACTTTCGCAAGGCACTATATATATATATATATATATATATACATATATATATATACACACACACACACACAATGGGCAATGAAACTGAAACACCTGGTTTTAGACCACAATAATTTATTAGTATGGTGTAGGGCCTCCTTTTGCAGCCAATACAGCGTAGTTCATCTTGGGAATGACATGTACAAGTCCTGCACAGTGGTCAGAGGGATTTTAAGCCATTCTTCTTGCAGGATAGTGGCCAGGTCACGACGTGATGCTGGTGGAGGACAACATTTCCTGACTCGCTCCTCCAAAACACCCCAAAGTGGCTCAATAATATTTAGATCTGGTGACTGTGCAGGCCATGGGAGATGTTGAACTTCACTTTCATGTTCATCAAACCAATCTTTCACCAGTCTTGCAGTGTGTATTGGTGCATTGTCATCCTGATACACGGCACCGCCTTCAGGATACAGTGTTTGAACCACTGGATGCACATGGTCGTCCAGAATGGTTCGGTAGTCCTTGGCAGTGACGCGCCCATCTAGCACAAGTATTGGGCCAAGGGAATGCCATGATATGGCAGCCCAAACCATCACTGATCCACCCCCATGCTTCACTCTGGGCATGCAACAGTCTGGGTGGTACGCTTCTTTGGGGCTTCTCCACACTGTAACTCTCCCGGATGTGTGTGTGTGTGTGTGTGTGTGTGTGTGTGTGTGTATATATATATATATATATATATATATATATATATATATCGTGCTACTTGAGCATAAAGAAGCATCCAGACTCCTCAGGCCATCTCAGATTGGCCTGCTCAGCATTCCTTAAAAGAACATAACTGAACTCTGATTAAGTGAAGGTGTTCTATGAGCTACCCTTCAATAAAGCCCTGTGTTACAAACTGAAGCAACTGCATTAAAACTAGTTATACCTGCTGGATGTAATGTGGTATTGTACCCCCCCAACCAGCTGTTTACTTCCTTCCTGCCTCCAAGCCCTATGGCACACACCAGCAGTGTCTTTTTGATTGACAGCTGGCTATAAAAAGTTGTGCTGCACCTTAAACTGTCTCTCAGGTTTTCACAGCAGCAGTTTTTTTCTTTTTTTGTTCTTCATTTAGAAAGCTCAAGGGTTGGTGCCCCCCCCCCCAATTTTTCCAGTGCTTTGATTTTTTTTTTCCCTTTCTTCCATCCAACAGAGTGCCAAGAAATGCATTACAATGACACATGCTGTCTGGTGTTTAAACAGTTACTGGAAGACCAGAGTGCACGGCCGCATACATGTACCGTAGGAGATGTTTTAGGACAACAGGATGTGCAGTGGCAATTTAACAGGTTTAAGTCATGCCTTCAGAATTGCCCCGCAGCGTTACTGTTTCCTGCGCACTTCAGTCCTACGTTTGTCTGTCTATGTATCCGCAGCTGTATGTTTGTCTCTTTTGGGAGACTTCCAGAACAATAAATGCAAAAACACAGAAGCTGACTTATTTTTTTTTTAGAGTGAGTGAGACAGTTTTAATGTTTAGCACTTGTTGCTTATGTCACTCACTGACTCAGTATTCTTCTTCTGTGGGTTTGTACTAATGTATTAATATGCATAGTTTAAATGTTGGATGTTTTTTGAATATGTTAAATATTTTCTGAACAATCTCAACAAGTCCTACAAAGTCTGTTTGTATGAGTTTAGTGATAGAATTAAACTGATAATGTTGTTATTTAATGTGAAAATGAACTTTTTATGATTAAGGTAGGAAAGGAAATGGAAAAGACAGGGTTAGGGTTAGGAGAAAGACTAAAAGAAATGGGTAAAAAAAAAAAAAAAAAAAAAGATTTCTAAGACACTTACATTTCCAAGACACACTGCTGGTAACTCCAGTTGTTGCAGAAAACAACAGCTGAGACATAGCTCCTGTACTGCTAATAAAAGTATCAGTACAGAATGTGAGGAGGACACTAGACGAGCCCTTGAATCCGGGCTGCATTCCACTGTTAACTGACTAGTATGTAAAAGTCACTTGTAAATGCATTAAAAAAGTTTACCTGTAAAGTTCTGCAAGTCTGGTTTGTAGAGTCAAGAGCCGGAAGTGAGACTGTTTGAACTCACGTATCATTGGTATGCTGCTATAAGACAGAAGAGATTGTCAGCGTCTAAAACCTGACAATATATGCTCAGCTAGATTGTCAGGTTGGAGCTGTTGTATTGTGGGGGTGTTGTGCAGCTGCAGGAGCTGTAATCATATGTCAAAGGTCACAAATGTCAAATGCTGTTTAATAAATTAGTGACTTATTGGTTGAATAATTTTGCTAATGGGCCTTTATGGGCCTAAATGTTCTCTGGCTTTTACAGAGGTATTGATTATTTGGATTTGCTTAAATTTGGTTCCTATCACTTGATGTGGAGATAAAGGGTGATTTAAAAAAAAAAAAAAGTAAGTGCGTGTGTGTGTTTGTGTTTCACAGATTTACTGAGTTTAAATTTCTTCTGCTTTAGGGGCGTCCTGAGTTGACCCCAACAGCCATCAAAGCAGGAAAGCTTCTGGCTCGCAGACTGGCAGGTCAAAGCACTGAGCTCATGAACTATGACAACGTAAGATACACATACACGCACGCACGCACGCACACAGATACATGCACATACACACACACGTACACACAAAACAGCATCTTCCTTGCTTGTGGAGCCTTCTGCATCTATTATATTACGCCTCATTTGAGTCTAATTATGACCATTTCTGCTGTTTTCGTGGTTGGAGTCTCTTATGTACTCCCCCATCCAGCCCCATATGATTCATACCATAATGTGCCAACATTTTCCAAAACATCATCATTCTTCTTCCTATGTATACTTTATCATCCTTCAACAAGTCTTAATGAAGGCTTTATTATAGTTGTTTGGGTTTGCATCCTACAAGAGACTAACATAAGACCAAGACTAATAAGCTGCTGTCTACTTGATACGATATTCACACCATATTAATCTGTTTGAAATATGTCACTATTTGTATATGCAGTATTTGGAGCGCTTTTTTTGTTGTTGTTGTTAGTGAAATAAAAAGCAGAGTATTGAGATTTTCAAACATAAATGAGGTCCGCGATAGAGCAGACGTTTTAATTCAAGGACTTTTAAATCTGTGTACTTATTTTGTGTGACAGGTGCCCACCACAGTGTTCACCCCACTCGAGTACAGCTGTGTAGGTTTGTCTGAGGAGGAGGCTGAGAAGAGGCACGGAAAGGACCGGATAGAGGTAAGATTTATGGCTGTGAGGCAGCGGATTGGACAAATATATCCTGAATGGATTTTTAGTATTTTCATATGTCAACATTTCATTTTTTTTTTCTCATAGGTCAATAAATATGTCCATGAAGCAGGAAAGCATTGTGCATGCCCATAGAAGCGGGCCCCTGCTGGATGCTTTTAGCTCAAGTACAGCAAGCACTGAGATTAAAGACATTAAATGGAGTAGAGCTGAGCGTTCACTTAGGATATGATATATTGAAGTATATTAAGCTACAGATGACTTAATATGTGACTGATGTAACAGTTAAGTTTAACCTTGAAACAAAAGGTCATTTAATATAAGTCTGATGTGTTTTAAAAGGGTGCTTTATATTTAAGTGGTCTGTAAAGTGGTCTCTACACCATTTGTTATGTAACAACTGATGTGGCAACAAATTGTATTTGTGTCTATACCTTTGCTCTATTGTTGGTTTATTCTCTGTGCCAGTACTCAATGAATGGCTGCATCTCACACATGCTGAAACAAAATGACACGGGCAGAGCTGGTGGCCTGTTACTGTCAACACTGTGCATTAAAAAAAATAAATAAAAAAGCACAATGGCCCCCTAGCACCTAAACAAACACTGACGCACAGGTAAACAAAGCCATATTTTATCCGCTTGCGTACGTGCACCATGTGCCAGATGATGGCCAAAAGCTGCACGAGATCACTGATAAACGGTTTAGACGTCGAGCTGGGTGCTCTTGGAGGTGAGTGACAGGTGAGCAGGAGGCCTGATTGAGGTGTGTATGGGGTGATGACAGGCAAGCTGAGATCTGAAGAGGAACTGCAGCACCGGGCTCCGCCAGCTGCACGGCCCTTGCGACTTGTGCCGGCACGCTCAGACGTAGAATGAAACGCGCTAAATGCACATCTCAGTGAAGACTTTGAAAACCCATCAGCACCTTAAAGCAGCGCTGAGTTTGCTTTTCTTTTAGGCAGACTTGAACTGTAAGATAAAATACAGTAAAGGGTATAGGGCTATGACCTGAACATTTATTTTATTCTAAATAAAATCTACATCTAATGCTAGTGGAATTCAGGTATTTGTTCCATTGCTGGAATTGTTTTTATTTTATTTTACTTTATTTTTACCTTTTTACGTGAAGGCATCATGACTCTTCTATATTATTTCTCCTGTTTATGTGATATGTCCTGTATAGGTCTACCATGCTTTCTACAAGCCCCTAGAATTCACTGTTGCAGAGCGTGATGCCAGCCAGTGTTACATTAAGGTAAGACTCAGCTGAGTTATTTTTTATTAGTAGTATTTTAAATGACCGTATCATATCTTTTTGTGAATGCAAAAGACATGAGTTGTCAAAAGTTGTGCTTCCGTGACTGCATAACTGTAGTGAACATCATAATGCAGCTCAATTGTAATTTTGTAATGCACTGACTCAAGAAATTAGTCTGATTGATCTAGCCATTTCATAATCCTTGTATGTGTGACACATGGAGTCAGCTTTAGCATCCACTTGTGCTGCTCCACCAAATGAAACCATAATAATGATCCTTAAAGGTAATCGTTGGTCTGACAAATGAGCCACACACAGCAGATAGCAGCTAAAATAAGGAAGACCTTCTTGGTTTCAGGTGGTGTGTGAGCGGGGTGGCAGTGGGAAGATCTTGGGTCTGCATTTCACTGGTCCAAATGCTGGAGAAGTCGCACAGGGCTTTGCTATGAGTTTCCAGTAAGTTAATAAATCCTCAATTTTATGTACATGTTTTGGTCACATTTATTTTCTATTGATTGTGTTAAATTTATGTTGTTTTTTTTAAACTCTCAAAGTTACCAAAATATATGGAACATATGTGGAAAAATCACAAAAATCTGGATTCTGTGATCACAAAAATCTTTCCAACATATGTTTTCACATATGTTGGAAAGATTTTTGTTAGATTTGGCTGTGGATTCCACACACTATTTTTTTTCTGTCTGTGATTGTAAGAATGTGTGATTTCAAAATTATCCGAATCTATTAACACTCTCAGCAGCCTTTACAAAGGACACTATTTTTATCTTCCTGTGGTCCTCAGTGGATTTGTTGTTTTTATAATCTTTTTTTAATGAGAACAATTGTGGTGATGTAATGACGCCATCCCTAATGCAAGTAAAAACAACTTTGAAGGACCTCTTGTTTGTGTGTCTCAGGTGTGGAGCAACATATTCTCACCTGGTACAGACAGTTGGAATCCACCCCACCTGTGCAGAGGAGGTGGTCAAGGTCCACATCACTAAGCGCTCTGGCTTGGATGCCACAGTAACCGGCTGCTGAGGTTAAGCACCTCGGCCTCTGAGCACACAGTGAGCACACAGGCTCCTCGGGTGAAATCAGGAAGTAGTTAGACTAAGTTTATCCTGCTCTTCCTCCTTGTAGCTCTCCAGTTCTAGATGGCCTGCTGTTTTACTCTGCTGGTTCCTGTGAACCTTCCTCTTCATAGGCCAGTGATGCAGGTTATGTCAAGTGATAACCACAACTGTTATTGTACAATTTACACAATTGTTGTATATGCGCTCTAAAATCACACAGCTATAGATGAGGTTCATGAGAGGCCCGCCACAGAGCGAGCGTCTTTTAAATAAACAGGCTCATCAATCAGGATTACAGCCCGCGGTCAGAGTTTTGTTGAAACCGCACAAGAAATATAGACGGGGTCCGAGTGTTCTTCTGAATATATATATTCTGCAAATATTGTTGTTTCTCTGGCTGTACTTCCTGTCCATTAGTCTTGTAGGTGACACATACCATACACCCCCCCCACCATGACACTGATGGATGGCCCCAGGGCCTTCGCCACAGCGACACCGCTCCATTTCCCATGGACACACACAAATAGTTGACGGGGCGCCTGTCAGTCAGCCAGCAAACTCCCGGGCCAGGGCACTCCTGCTTGTTTACAGCCGAGCAGAGCCCCTTCGTATTTCCTTCTGTGCTCTCCACCATCCACATGCATGGAAGCAATACAGTGGGACTACTAATATGTGCTGTCAAAAGCTGTATGGATGCCACATCCCAGGCACAGAGACCTCTATCTATTGATTAGAGTGCTGTGAGTGGGAGCTTTATTACAGCTGCAATACTCAGTCTCACCCAGAGGCGTCACTGTTGCCCTCCAGTTCTCTTTTTTTTTTCTTTTTTTTTTTTGAGAGGCACCAACAATGACAGACAGGATAGTCAGCAGTGGATAAAACATAAACCTGAATACATTCAGACTACGCATTTAATCCGTTTAATCCCCATAAAAGGTATGTGCTTTTGGATGAAGCTGGAAGGCAGGGTGCTTTTATTGGAGCCAAACTGATAAGGGTTATCTGTTGTGTATTTACATGGATGGCAGGTTAGTTCTCAAGAGTCATCACCCTTGAAGATAAGGTGAGTTGTTTATATCAATAAAGCAGTAATGGACCCCCACAGTTTGCCAAAGTTTTTAACCTGCTGCCTCTATTAGACATCTTGGGTTTATTAAGTAGATGAGGAGGGAGGAGGAGGGCTGTCAATAAAGAGGCTTGCAACAGAAACAGCGGTACCTAAGAGGAGGTTGCTCAGTGTAGTTTATTTTTATTTGAAGTCTAATCTGCCCAGTTTGATTAATGATTCTGATGAGGAGAGTGACAGTGTGCCAGGAGATGGAGAGATGAAAAGGAGAGAGCTACCAGGTTTATTTGGACCCGGGCTGGAGGAGAGAAGAACTGAGTTCCAGCCCCGGTTAGGGAGGGATGAGGGGGGGGGGGTCCTGTGTGCTCTGTTCAGGGCTGAGTTGCTGACTGAAGGACCCTGACCTCCGCTCAGCAGGAACAGCTTGACTCTATCACTCGGAGCACAGAGGGCTCATATGCTGCGGCACTGCATGGCAGGGGCCTTGGGAAAGGGAAGAGGGGGCAGCGGGGAGACAGACAGAACCATCCAAGCAGCCAACCAACATAACACCAAGCGGTGCCCGGGGTAATTGAGTGCATGTTCCTGTGCTTAACGAGCCACTTCAGAGACCCCAGGTTGGGCCCAAGGCAGCGTGAGGGAAGTCGTTGAGGCCATCAGTGTAACTGTTATGTCTGTTTGCTTTTTGCCCTCCAGTTCCCTTCTGCTTTGTTTCGTCGGCTCTGTTATTTTATGCACAATATGAGTGTTCAAACGCACAAAATTAAATAGTATTTATTTACATTTTTTAGCAACATTTCTGTCTAAGTTGAATTATTTCTGTTCATTGTTGATCAGTCAATCTAAGCCCAAGTTTTTACCAGCTAGCCTAAGCTGTGCTCCGCGGGGGGTCAGGGTTCAACTTTCAGGTCAACCAGCTAATGATGACCTGCACTAAAACCCAAAACTGGGGAGTGCAGGTCTGATGTCACCTGGCTGCAAACTTTAGGAGATGTAAATAGAGAAGAGTAATTTTCTGTTAAAGCTTTGTAATACATAATTTATATGTAAAGTAATAACACATTTGGATGCACTGTCTAATAAAGTAATGATGCCAACTGATTTAGTGTTATGTCCTAAATAAATGACTGAATGGTTGTTGCAAATACAAACGATTAAACTGGTTGTTTAAAAGAAATAAAGGCAAGAAAAAATGCAGCTGAAAGCCATGAAAATATTTAAAAGAGGAAGTCAGCAGTAATGACAGTGTAAATCTAAATCTATCTGAAAATATCCTCAGTGTTAATATCAAGCAGTGTCACAAGGGATGGTTCCACTTTGACCCTGAGTTGTCTCTGCCGACAGGCACCTCTGCTATACAGCCCTGTCACTCAACCCTCTGCGCCAACAATGGCAGAAATTCCACTGTGTTTGTTTGGTTAAGGACAGAGCTCTCCGAAAACCCCTGAACCTCCTTAGGAGCCACAGCAGCCTCATTCACCCTAGGAATGAAGTCGGTGTCAGTCCTAACCCAGACAGTGGGAGTAAAGTTCACCCGTCGTCTCAAGAATAATCAGCCCCATTTAACAATTGTCTCTCTTCTGCCGCTCCACAATAGAGCAAACAGGCTAAATCCACCTTGAAATGCACTTAGTAGAACATGTCAACATGCCAGGGTGCGCTCGGTTCTACGCTCCGTCTTAATCCAGCCCATTGAACACTGACAGTTATCTGTGAGTCAGACATTCACGAGGCCTTTGTCACTTCAGGTCTTGAGCTCTAGCATCCACTGCTGGAAGAGTAGATCCCTCATACACATGTTAAAACACACTCGCTGGGTATGCAGCCTCACAACAAGCAAAATCCTTGGAAGGAGGAATAGAAACGGATACATACCTTGTGTAAACATTAGCGAAAAACGGCGCTTGGAACAGAAAAAGCTCAACCTAAGAGAGGATTAGCTCTGAGAAATGAATAGGGGCCAATTATGACTGCCTCTTGTACTGCCTGTATCTGGCTCAAGAGCTGTCAGCCTGAGTTGCCTGCAGGGCCCGGATGGAGTTCAAGAAGATATGATGAGGGGGGGCCCGAACTCACCAAACTGGTCTGTTAGATTTCGCCACTTTCTCCCTCATCTAGCCTCCCAAGTTTAAGACAGTTACCCTCTGAAGCCAAGTATGAAATCTGTAGGTTGGCCCTTAAAGAATGTTTAGATGAGGCTGTGTGCTTTCACTGGCATTAGCTGTAGAAATTTACGCAACTCAATAAAATCATTGTCATCAGAGCAAAGATATTTAGCTATGTAAGTCTGAATTCTGACTCCCCCATCAGGAATGTCAAGGTTGTCTTGCTTGCTCCACAGACTGCATACTTGGTTTTGCTACAAATGTTACTGCTAAAAAAGACTTCCCTCCTTACGTGACTTCTTATTCAGCCGCACTAGGAAGAAGTAATGGGAGTCCTATTGGTAGCCCAGCAGAGGTGAGGGCCTGTGAAATGAGCTTATCTGAGCCCTGATAAGAACAGGATACCCTCAGGAATGGTCTAAATTCAATACACATGACTTTGCTGCCTTTATCTGAGAGGATGTGGGTCTTTGAAAAGGGGCTACATGTAGCACAGTGGTTAGGTTTGCACTATCTAGACCAGTCCAATAGACTACAATTGTACACGGAATACCACTGTCTGTGTCATAGTTTATGGTTCTGAATCCGAAACAGTATTAAAAGAACAATTATGATCAGAAGCCTCAACCTCTAAATCATCTAGTCAGGTCTTTTGCCACACAGGAAGCTGTCTTATTATTTCTGGAAGGATCACAAAGGTTTAATGAGCTCATGTTTTGTGACAGCATACAACAAAGAGATGGTGTGTGTATTCGTGCCAAACTATGGCAGTTTGGACCGTAGAAGTGCATGCAACAACAATCCAACACACAATGTTTGAATCTAAACAAGACATGTCTGGTGTTTTGCATTTGGACTTGCACGAATTGTGGTTCTGTTGTTGCACCTCTTCACAACCTCTTAATCATTGTCTGTTTGATCTGCTGCACTTTTTTTCCCCCCATCAAAGCTTTTGACATGTAGATTAATTGCTCGAGTAATTTCATTATTGTGCAGTTACAACACACCTTTTGCAACTGGAATGAAATAGGATCACAATAGCGCCTAATGTGGAAAGCCTGGCTTTATTGAGCTGAAAAAGTGAACCAGCATTAAGCTGCTTCAGAAAGGCAAACTAAAGCTAGTGTGATTAGAAGGACTCACTCATTAAGCTTCAGATAGGAGAACATTTCCAGCAACGGAATGACACAGCTGAGGGAGATGCTGCGGTTTCATCCCGTCACAGCCGTCACTCAGAGGAAATGCTCTTGTCGATCTTATTGTAGAGTCACTCATCTGGTCACACCATCATTTGTCCACCACTGTAGTCCAGACTAAAATATCTCAATGATATCTATTTTATTGTCTTTGTTATTATTCCCAGGAGATGAAACCTACTGGCTTTGTTAATTTTCCCTGTTGCCACTATAAAGTTAACATTACTGTTTTTCAGTGAAATTCTTCCATGTCTAGATATTAGGTTATCATTTCCACTGCAGACACGTTCACATCTTAATAATTTAATTATAATTTTGAATGGTTATCCAATTTCCTTTCCATGACAACCATCGTTAGGTCCAAAGTAGAGATGTCTGTTAGAAAAATTCCCAACAACCTCAGTTATACTGCTTAGCACAAATCAGGAACTGCCTGCAGACAAGCTAACATCAACATGTCCATAATTGTAAACATGCTGACATTAACATTAGCCTGCCTATTCCACTGAGTACAAACCATAGACTGTATATAAAAGAAGGACTTAGTCACCATGACATCACACATAGGGTTTTGGAATTATGCATTATGAAGCTAGACACCATATTTGGGCATGGAGTCCTAAGTTATCAGCTAACGCTAGGAAACCTGGTTAGCAACTCTGACTTAACACTTTAACACAAACCTGAACAAAACATGTGACTTATAAAATGATTCACCCATGAGGAGTTATTAATGAAGGGAGAAGCTATACACAGAGGTCAAAACCAGCCTGCAAACATGCTTTGTAGTGCTGATAATTAGAAACTGCAGTTTTTTTTCACACCCAGTTTTCAGCCATGTGGTTTGCGAAGTAGTACAAGTAGTTCTGTTAAGCTTTATCACCTTGGATTTGTTATTTTAAATCTTTGGGTATCTGTGTCATTTCTCATGTTTCTCGTTTCATTTTTTTATTTAAGCAGTTAAGATTAAATATGTGAATTTTCTAGGACATTTGGAATCAAATACATAAATTGCAGAATTATTGTGCAAAGACCTAACTAATACAAGTTTTGTGCTACATTTCAGGCTGAAAAATAGACAGAGTACAGTGACTAATCTGACATGTGCCCCAAAACAGAACAAAGAAACAAACAAAAAAAAGCCACACAAATAGTTTAATTCTGGTTAAACCTGTACTAAGGCTAAATCTGAAACCCAGGCTGAACAGGGCCAGTCACCTCTGGCAGGGATACACTTATGCACAGTTTGACACTGTCTTTATTGGGAGGAATTAGACTTAGCAAACAGCTTCATTTCATTTCTTACAAACGGTAGCAGAGCAGAGAAATCATCAGTTGTAACACTGAGTTGACAGTTTTCCCCTGAATGCCCCCGCTCTGGGGCTCTGGTGTTATCAGCTTAAGTCACATCACATAAATCAAAGTATCTTCCAGTGCCACGAAGACTTCCCGCTCTGCAGCCAGCACATATAACTCGCAAGCCTTGACCCAAGTTGGACATACTTGTAGCTGGTACTGATTGCAGTTGCCGCTGGTGGTCCTGTCTGTAAATATGCATATGGTAAGAATACTCACAGACGGTCTGAGCTGCAGAGACAGTTCTCGTTGGAATACACACTGAGCTCGCCGTCTGGCTGCTGTCGATACCTCTGTGATTGATTGTCTTTCCTGTTTATCCAATAAAAGCTTTGTATAGTAAGGGCAGCAGTTTGTGAATGAATCACACACATACATGCCTGCACATTTGGCATATTGTGTGCATGCGTTCTCTTTGTGCAGGAGTTCACAGTTATACCTGACTCTGTTTATTTATCACCAATCTTAAGAGGCAGGGGTATGTATTGACTACGTGTGTGTCTGCACAGGCCGATGTGGATGTGGATGTATGGCAGGAGCTCTGTCGTATACAGCCTGTGTTTGCGGGTCCGCACTTACTACGTCTTGTAAGGCAACATTCAGTAAACACTAACTTCCCTTAAAAATAAGGTTGTTTGGAGGCGCGCCTCTGCTCTGTGCTTTCAAAACACAGACCGTTCTAGAAGAGAAGTGTTACCGTCACAGGCAAACTTTGGCGTACCCACGCTCACAGAGGGCAGTGCGAATTTAACCAGCACAAGCTCAGTAATTATCATTCACACTGTAACCTCTGGCCTTAATGCCATCCTGTATGACAAATGAAGAAGGAGCATCAGCAAGAAGTGCTCATTACTGTATGTCTGGAATTACTCATCTGGGTTATGTCCACCCAAAGGCACTTCAGACTGTGTTCTTTTTGGTTGCAGTGGAAACTGGCATGGCCCGAGTATTTAGATAAAAATAACAAGGCAATAGCAAAAGTACAATGATCTTTTTAAAATATAACTGGTGCAAGGTCTGTTACCAAGTTGAGTCAATACTCAATCATTTATTTAACAAAAAAGATCAATAGATGCAATATTCTTCAGTGAGAATCAGGGTTTTCTTGAATGCACAACTCCCTGGAAATCCCCTCAAAGCATCTCAATCAGATTCAGATCTGGCTTTGATTAGGCCGTTCCATAACCCTCCATTTCTTTTTGAGCCATCACTTGTTGTTTGCTAGTGTGCTTTGGATCATTACACTCTTGCAAGGTCTGGTTCAATTTCAGTTTTCACACAAATGAGCTTTAATTATCCTCAAGCACTCTTTGATATCCCAACTTGTAAATATTTCCACCGATAACCCTGACAACCTGTGTTAGATTCCTCTGTGCCAATCATGACTCTTACTGTGTCCAAACAACGCTATATGTGATTTCAAGAAGGCCTGTTTCCTGTTGTTAACTGGCAAATTGTAACTTTGAATATTTTCCTTGTTGTTTCCTTTTTGAACAGCAAAGACTTTCTCCGGACTCTCCTTTAATGCAGGTTAATAGGTTTGTCACCTTTATTAAGAAGTCCTGTTTTCAATAGAGTCCATTCAAGTTGTTAGTTCAAATATGATAGATGTGTTTCCAAGACACGTAGGGGTCAGAGATAATAATTTTTCTTGCTCTCAGTAGATACAACCATGAAAAATGGCTTCATCATTAAAGGGGAGTTCAAAAAATGACTGATAAGAATATTAACTTTAGACACTGGGTACCTCCCATTCTTCACTGTTGCAAGGGAGGATGGTTTAGCAGTGCTGATACAGCATTAAAGTTGCATTTAGGTCTAATCCTCAAAGTGACAGGCAGGGCAGTCACTCTTCGCCCTCTCTGAGATCTCTCCCTTCACACCTGAAAAACCATGAGCTGGGGAGGCTTCGCCGTTGCGTTTTATGATACACTTGCGTTCAGCATGTACTCCCATTCACTGTATCTTCTGTTCTGATAACTCTGTGCATGCTTGTCCACCAACACGTAAAGCTGCTTTTATTTCAGTGTGCAAGTGGGAGAAAAACTCCTCAAAGTGTTCCAAGTGTAACTTGCTGGAAGATATGTTAACTCCTTGGTTTTTGTTATCAGGACACAAAGATGACATAGAGAAACAGGGACAATGGAAGAGAGAGACGTGGCAAAGAATTCTAAATAGGAGAATTCTCCAACAGCAAAGATGGTGGTTAAAAACAACTTTTTAATAAGTAAGCTGAAGGACAAAAACAACCAAAACAACAGGCCTTTTTCATAGCGCACATTTGTAACTAAGCCCTTTGTCCTTCAGTTTTGCTGCTGTAATTAGAGGTTCAGATGCTTCTGATGGAGTCTTTCCTTGCTGCGTACATTTATACGTCGAATCATTAGGCTACATATTCATATTCTTTTTAAAAACACATCCTGAAATAGATGTTTGACATTTTGGGAAAATTGATTGCTCACTAGTGTTAGAGAAGATCAATACTTCTCACAATTCTGTGTGAAAAATGGAAGGCTGGAGCAATTAGATTGTAACCTTTGTTAAGCGGAGGAGGAAATAGCTCTCCTGCTTCCATCCAGAGATAACAAAATCTGCCTTCCTGCACTTCCAAATCTCAGTAATTAAATGAGACCCATTATGCTAATTTCTAACTCCATATTTTCACTCCTGGGCTCCACTAAAGGAACTTGGCATGCTTTCCAGTTCAAAATAGTCCATATTTACCATACACTGAGCCTTGCTGCAGCTGCTGATTTTAGCCACCTGTCAAGCTATTTTAACTCAAATTCCCTTCCCTTTAAGCCAGTGTTTGTCTGATTGGATGCCCCTCACAAACGGAAGGTTTAAATAGCAGGTGGGTGGAGCTTCTGTGCTGCCAAGAACTATATCCCTGAAATGGTCATATTACAGATGCCTGCTCCTGTTGACAACATATAGCCAACAGTAGCAAAAAAATAGTTTCAAACAGAACGTTTACAGCAATCTGAAAGCTGAACTTCAGGCTTACAGAGATAAGACACACTGACCTCATTATTTGGAACTTTGGCCAAAAAATAAGGAAAAGCAAGCCACATTTCCTTAAATATATTATACATATTTTTAATCGTAAATTATATTGCATATAACAAGCTATAACAATATATTGAGCTGTTTCCTTTTTTCACAGCTAACCTAAGCTAATAGATTGCTTCATATTTAGTGGACACATGATGGAGGCACCAAACTTCTCTTCGCACTCACTGCATAAACTGAACCAGCACGTTCCATTTTTCTTAAGCAGCTTACACAATTTACTGCTGAATGTGCTCACTTTCAATTGTTAGCATGCTTTTTCCTTACTATCAAGTATACAAGAGTTTCACATTAATTAACAACCACTAGAAAAATACTGTATAGTGTGCAGTACTGTATCATGTATTCTGTGTTTCTGGAAAGAAAATTTCTCCTCCGGCTCCTCAGTCTCTTTGTACAATAACTCTCTGCACCCAAACTATGTAGCCATGACTTCACATTCTCAGTGTACAAACAGAATCATGGTACTCACATCTATTTCTGTCAGTCTGTGGTCTGCCTGCTGTTCAACCTTTCTAATTTGGTGATGAGCTGTAAAGTGACCTGCTGCCCCAGCTGGAACAAGAGTGGGATTCCAGGGATTTCCTTACTGGGCCTCTTGGGTTGGATGGACGACACTACACACCCTGTTGCCCTCTCTGTGCAGAGTCTAGGCCACTTGCTCCAGAGGGCACCCTGGTATTGACCCCCTACACCCACCCAGCCCATGGGTAAGATGAGATGCCAGAAATAATTGATGACAATGTAGGCCATGGTATCTGTCCAGGCAGGGCAGGGGACACCTCTTGCTTCCACCTCCTGCTGAGGGGTTACTGCCACCTCCATTTGCACTAATTGGTGTGAATATACGCTGCTCTACAAGTGACACTCACCCTCTTCATGTATGTCATTAAGTGCTTGTGTGTATGACCTGCCTCATTAGTGAATTAGATGCACTGGTAGTCCTCAGCTTTACAAGAGTTTGTCTTTACAATAATTTGGCTTTTATCTGGGAGGTGATAATGTTACAAGTTTTATTGGACGAAACACTGTGGGTATAGTGTGTCTGCAAATAAATTCTATTGCCTAGAGATATTTTTCTCCCTGTTTTTTCTTTTTTAAGTTAAGTGAATAATATTCTCTCTCATTTGGGGCTTTTCTGTCGCTTAAACTATGAACCCTCTTCCACTGAGCCACCTGTACTCTGTATCGTTTCATTTTTGGAGTGTGGGGGGATTGGCTGTCTCTAATCCACGGCCACAGAAGAGGTTTAAAACACTCTGGTTTCAGCTAATCTTCCAGCTTAGACCTAGCCGAGCTTGAAACCCCGCTTTCTCCATGATAGGAATGGACAAATAAAGGTCTCTCCCACCACTCCCATGAAAGGGCTCTGTGTGCTCTGTGGATTAGGGCCCTGTATTTTCTCTGTCTCTCATTCTCAATTAGACTGAAAAAAAAGGGTGGAAAAAAATAGACTCCCCTGTTCATGTAGTGTTGCACGACTGTGCAAATTCAATATTTCCCCTTTTTAGACAGCGAATGTTTAGTGGCTCTAAAAGACAAAATAAACTTTGCACACTAAGACACTGTTAATGTCTTAATGTGCAAAATTTTTGTGAGAAAGGGCCTGTTTATTAGAAAATAGACCAATGAAGACGAAATCTCTGTAATCCATAATCATAAAAGATTCCAACACTGACTTTATACATAACAGGGTGCTGCATTAATTGGCAATCGTCCGTTTTTTCTTGTTAAAGTAATAAAATAAATTGGAACGAGAGAGCGACAGCGAGAGAACCTGGATGAATAAATGACTGTTCTGTTCAGGCACTTTCAAGGACAGCTCATAGTCTGTAAATCAGAGGTCCTTCATGCCCGGCGTGTGTTATGCAGCCTGTCCCGCAGATGCTCAGTGAAAACACCGGCGCCTCACTCAAATGGTATTTTGAGCATATTCATTAAAGCGGTTTCTTTTCACATATTACACCTACTATGATCAGCAATAATCCCTGTTATGTAAAAAACAAGATATATACGTTCTTGACAAAAGCTGCTGCAGGTAGGCTGTTTTCAAGCCTGTCGCTAACGTTAGCCTGTTTGTAACTAACCAAAGTATTTTTAAAAAATACCATGTTTTAAGTGTTTAGCCAAAGCTTGTGTAACGTGTTAGCTCCAGTATGATAACGGACAGCTCTGATGTGAAGTCCAGCGTCTGCGACTCTGCGTGGAGAGCCGGGTGCGTTATATTTAAGACTCAGCTCAGGTCTCCTAATTCACAACTCTTCGCTCTTCTCTCGGGAAATCAATTCATTTTATTACTTTGCATATAGTTAAGCAGCTTCTTGTCAGCCCTCTGAACGGTATTAATACGAAAGCATGTATTTATTTAAAATCCACTGATACTGTGGATAAAATACACGGTAGTTGTTAACATTACTGTAGGCCAGTGAAGTACTTCAAAGTACAATGTTTTGTAACGACGTTTGTAGTGATAACGAGACTACATTTCTCATTAAATGTGCTGGAAGTAGCTGTGATGGAGTTTTATTTATTTTGGAATAATGGTTTGAGTGGGAGAAATCAGAACAGTAGGGTCTTTACAATAAAATTATTTGTAAACCACCTTTTAAACGTGCACACTGTTTATGGACAAGAGTGGTACTGTCCTGGTTGTCTGTTATCTTTGAGATTCAAGTCCTTGTGGGTATTTACAGGTTTAAATGTTAGTTATTATATTAAAAACAATAGGGATACAGCCTTTGGGAAATGTATTCTGTAAACTTCATATTGATGGTTGTATTGTAGTTCCAGCAATGATGCACAGTTGCTGGACAGGTGTGGTAAATGGGGTTTTGTTTACCCTTTCACATTTGAGAGTTCTGGTTGAACTCCGGGACCTGCTCACCATGTACAAATAGTTAGCACGTTGTCAAACTTTTCACCATTGATTTGTGCATTCAGTCACTCATCACTGCCCCTGAAGTTGACTGGCAGGTAAAGGAGTGGGGGATGTGCCATCTGATGAAGTGTAACAGCTTGCCATTTCCTGTGTTCCTTGTCCCTACAATGCATGATGTCTTATTTGAATCAGCGCATGTACTTGTTTTCCTATATTTGCTGCATTGACAGCATAATCCCCATATGTCCGATCACACCCAAAATGTGCGGTGATGTATGATGACACTCAAGCTGTCGACCCTCTTGTGTGCCTTTTTTCCTCTAGTGCTCAGGTAAATGACCTCATGGAGGAAATGGGTGATAATGCAAACAGATAAGGCTTGTGGTACCTGTTGACCACAGTCAGAACCTCCTAAATCAGGACCCTCTGACATGGTGCTCCATCAGTGCCTGCATCAATGACTCCCACAAGGCATTGAGCCCTTATCTGCAGTGGCCCCTGCTTAGCATTCACGCCATTCACGCGAACAATGCTGCCTCTTCCCGTTCATTGGATCTGTGACTGACAGTGGGTGTTGGTGCACTTGTGTCTGACTTCAGCCTCTATCTGACGCTGGGCTGTTTATCCAGTCCAGATACCCCCAGCGAGACACAATAAAGGGTGTGTTTCTTCCTTGCCACTTCCCATTCTGTTTTTCTAGCTGCACGTTTATAATGGACCTTGCTCTCTATTTGGCACATTGGTTTCCTTCTCAGGGGGACCTGTATTAGTTGGGAAGGGGGAGGTTTAAGGCAGAAGGGCTGACTAATGGTTGTAGAGCCAGCTCACCACCCACTGACCAGCCAGTGAGGTGGAAATGCCATCATGGCCAGAAAAAGCAGGGAAACCACAGATAAGAGCATTGCCTTTGATAAACAGCTAATACTGAAGTATGACTAATAGCTGAGGTATGATGTAGCAGTCACAGGAGGGTTTGAAACCTTTTTTTATGAAGTTTGTTGGCAGAGAAATTGTAAATTGTTGGTTTCATAGGCCCTAAAGTAGATTTTTCATTGGAAGGCACATCTAGAATGGAGCTTTTGAGTTATGTGTAATCTGCTTTGGGTTTTCATCATGCAGCTCAGATCTCATATTTGATGAGGTTGATATCAGAGCACAGCATCTTGGGATCCCATGCCTCCATAATGGCTCTTGTGAAGCTGGGGCATTATAAAGCTTCCATAACCAACCCCTGTGATCAGTATATCCCTCCCTCTGTGCTCTTATTTATGAGTGGCAGAATCTGGCAAGTCAGGAGCTCAGGTGGGTAGCGTCCGATCACATGATACCAGCACTAAGCGAGGAATGCGCTGGAGTCTCCCCTTCAACGCTACCGAAAAAAACTTTGATGCCCCCATATCATAACGAATACCCTCTCTGTCCCCTCCCTCTTCATATGTGCAGCGATGCTGAGGAGGGGAATGGGTGGCGCTGCAGTCGAGAGGGGCACAGATAGTCGCTGTGTTTGATCTGAAGGTCGCCAGCCCCTTGCTGGTGTTGAGAGATCCTTGGCGGATGAGGCTGGCTCTCATTTAATAACATGAAGGGGAAGCGGACCTTTCTCTCATAATTAGGCCTAATTACCCTGTAGGTGTGGACAGACGGCCCAAGAAGAGACAAACTGCCTTTATCCATGGACTTTGAGTCAGATTACCCAGAGCTGTCTTATCTGTTACAAGGCCAGCAGGACCCTCAGTCTTCCTCTCCTGCTTTTTCCCGCTGACTCCCATATTCAGCTCAGGTATATTAATCAGTCTGATTTATTATACACGGAAAAAAGGTTTAATTAGATTTAGCTAGTCAGTTTTTTTTTTATCATGTGGACATGTTTAGTAAAAAAAAATCTGGGCCACTTAGAGAATCTTCCTGACCTGTTATCTGTTACTCAGTCACTTCATGAAGTCTTCTTACATTTATTAAAAAAAACACCCCAGTCCATTTTGGAGAGTTACTTCTCCTTGATGCTCTTTGATGGGGTCCCATCTGCCAGCTTTACTACAGCTGAACCACTACAGAGCATATGCATCCACAACAAGTGAAAATTATTAGTTTGACAAATACCAGGTCAGATTTTTCTGGCCTTTTTTTGTTGTTGTTCACATACATTTAGGTGACGTTCTATCACCTGGTTGTTTGTTTATAGTGTCTTTCTCTCCCTTCCTGAGCTGCCTGCATGTTTGTGTTTGGGTTTGTAGGTGACTCACTTGCAGCCACAACAGCAGGCCCATTGTTGGGGCAGTTCAGTGGAAATGCTGATGCCTGGAAAACCTCACTGAGGAAGTAGTGACATGGGGAAAATGGCCATTATGCTCATCTTTTGGATATGTTTAGTTTTTCAGTTTTCGAGCCCTGCACCGTGTGTATCCGTCACTGTCTCCGGCTGTTGTCTTTGGTTGACAGCGAGCTGTAGTTGCCACTGGAAAGTTCTGCAGGTCTGTAGCCAATGAAAACAAGCAGTTTCAGGCCTATATGTGATTCACAGCACCACGCTGCAATGGGAATATTAAGGGAAGCATAACCCACCTGTTATCAGGGTAAGCTTCCCCCGTCACACACACGCAGGCGCAGGACTCAGGAATGTTGTCTTACCCACCCATTCACAGGAGGAGCAGCTTTGCTCTAGTTCTTTCTCCAAGCCTTTGTGTCTTGCTGTAGTATGACCAAGCAGTCCATCTGCCTTTGTTACAGTATTACTTCAGTAATAAAGTTGAGTATTGTCCTAACGTTGGTTCCAGCACTGCTGTTGTACAAACAGAGCGTTTGTAAGTTGTAATGAAAAGTTTGAACACATGCAGGAATTGTGTGGATAAACCTTTCAGCGCTCAATTCACATTAATTACTGTACAAAATCTTTTTTTTTTTTTTAGTGAATGGAAATGGCCTACTTTCTATGAAACTTATGTTTATTGTATTCTTTACCACTTTGGACCATTAAAGATTTTCACTCAACTACTTACAGGAAAAAGCAGATGCTTTTTTAACCTCTGCTTTATATATTAATTCATAGTATAGCTGGTGAAGTAACCGTGTCATTGTTAGACCATGGGACTACACTGTTATTTGCTTAATTAGGCAGATTGATCAGGGGTCTCCGTCTCTCTGCTTCACAGATTCACATGGTCAATTTAACCACTAACCTCCTGAAATGAGCTGCTCCTGAATGCCTCGGGCTCCAGTTTCAGTGTCTGCTGATTGCAGAGAGCAAGGGTTATGATAAGTAAAAGTAGGGGAGGGGAGTGAGTCAGGGCAGGAGAATAAGGTTTCCAGTTTTAGGTACCTTTGGGGATGCATATAGAAATAATGCCATTAATCAGTTAAAAAAGATAAATAAAATTTTGGTATAGCAGCCATGCATCTTAGAGAGCTCCTTTTTTGTGTGTATTTTGGCTGTCTCAGCTATTTCTCTGTATGTATTCCCAGATTGACTCCATGAAGTTGAGATCAGGGCTCTGCGGGGGCCATACTGTCTGTGACAGGATTCTTCTTGTGGCAGATTGGCATGACCCTTGTTTCATATTTGGGCTCATTGCGTTGTTGCACAACAAATTTGGGAGACAACAGGCATCTCTCGGATGGATCCCAAATTGGAAGTACCTAACCTTCCCAGGACTGCCATTATCAATGCCACACTAAAGCTGATGCATTGGACAAAAGTCTGAGTGGCTGATATTCACCTGTTGTGTCACCTCACTTTTACACTGGCTAAATAAGGTCATTCCATGTCACTTCATCAAATGCCTCCCAACTGACTGTCTCAAAAAATTCCAGGGGAAGGATGCACTTCCCTAAACTGAGTGTTGGAAGACTGTGATGAGGAGTCTTTTTGTTTCACTTGAAAATGGGGGACTAAATAACAACAAAAACTAAATAAGCTGAGGCAGAGAAATATTCATCCTTAGGCTTTGTGTTGGCAAGTGTATTTTCATGTAAAGAAGTCAGTTGGGATCCATCAACCTAAATTTTGTTCTGATAGAAAAATGGTCCGTTTCAGTTCACTGACACCAGGATTTTAAACATGGAGTTAAGATGACTGGTGGATAGCATTTAATGAGCTGTGATATCAGCTAATCGCTGCGAGGCGCTCACATGTGATTGTACTGCAGTTCACTGTTCAAGCATCATTTCCTTGCGGCATGCCTGTGGTCGGGTTGGTTTCCTCAGCTACCCAGCCTACAAACAACTTAAAAGTCTGAGCTGTTACCTCTGCCTCTGGGACAGCGACTATGGATCAGGAGGAGTGAGAAGCCCGAATCTCTCTCTGTTTACTGTAATTCAGCTGTCGGAGGTGGTGATTTATGACATACTGAGTAAGAGAGGTGCTTTCATGCAGAGTGGAAGGAGGAAGCCTGAGAGAGCCACAGGGTTTGTACCTACTAACAATAGAGAAAATACAGACAGTGCATAAAAAGACTGTCTGCTGCGTGGAAGTGAAAGGCTTGAAGGCAAAATGAAGCTCCTCATGGAGAGACTGTGCTCAGTGTTTGTGCAAAAAGAAAAACAAATGACAAGTTTTCTGCTGATTTAAGTTGTTAGGCATCCACTTTCATCATATTCATCTAAAAGGAGTCCAGTTAGCCTATATTGAATGGAACACAGAAACTGCAGTCTCTGATGGCTGTTTGTGGAGAAATACAGTCTGCACTGTAAGCATTTCCAACCTTTCCATTTGATCGCTGTCAGCCTCAGCTGTGTTACCATTACGTACATGTTACAATGACATTTAATGTGATATTTATTTTCTTGCAGTGACTGCAGTGGGGCTTGTTTTCAGCCTCCTTTCATCCACCTGTTGATTGCTTGACCAAAGGATGTCTCGTCCTGCTCCATCCCCCATTTACACCCTGAGGGGGGCGGGTGGTCCCCTTAACACACTCCACTTTAGCTGCCATGGAGGGGTCACTCCTCTCCTGTTTTCTGGGTGAGTCATGTTTTGATCCTACGTCTTTTTTCTTTCTTTCTTTTTTTTTTTTAGTATTCGTGTCTTTGAACAAGAGCAAATCTTACCATTTTTATAGCTACAGTGGGTGTAGGTAAGAACAGAGCTCATTAAATAAAAAGTTCTGTGTGCGGCCTGGTCATTAAAGGGTCTTTGTAAACCAAGGATGGTTTTGCAGGACAGGAAAGGGGGCCATCCATGTCTGGAACCTGAACAGCAGGAGGGCAGAGAAGATCATAGAAGGTCATTCTGGTAACTCTGTCATCTGGGTGAGCACACTGCAGTCAGCAGATACAATCATCAGGTAAACTTCTCTCAACTATCTTGATTCGTACCTTTTTCTTATTTACTTTACTTACCTTTTTTTTTATTACTTGGTTTTAAAAAGTATATTATAGTGAGTAACTGCAGCTTTACTCTAATTTTGCTCTTTCTGTTGGTGGAGCAGTCAGGGCCGGGACATGCAGGTCTGCCGGTGGGACGTGAGCGAAGGTCGCAGTGAGCTGGTGGAGTCTGTGTGGACTGGCGGTGTTGGATTCTGTCAGTGCTCCCTGCTGGAGACAAGCTCTGCAAACCACCTTCTGGCCTATGCTGGGGAACAGACGGAGGAGGTTAGACATCCCTGCGTCTTTATCAGAATATGCTGCAATATTCTAAATGCCTGCATCCTTGATTCACAGTTCAAAATAATCCCTGTTTATCTTATACTGGGCTTTGGCAGCCCCTCGGTTCATCCTCAGTCTAAAATGAGCCATTTTAGCTCCCTCAGCTGTTTTAAGCGAACTGTCTTCTTATTGGCTGAGCTTTGTGAACAGAAAGTTTGAGCAGCAGGTGTGTGCTTGAGAGAACTATATTAAGGACATCCTCTTTCACTGATATCTTACCATATCATATGATACAGATCCAAGAGTAGACAAAACAGTCTGCAGCCTGAGCTTTTGGCTCATAGGGATTAGTTGTACTTATGCTGAACTCATTATTTGAAACCTCGCATCCGGACGTGTGCCCGGGTGCGAGGGCCCTATCATTGCTGCTTGCAACTTTAATTTGAAACTTTGACCATGTTTAATATGAGCATCTGCTATTTTAACTGTATATATATATGACAGAAAAAAGAGAAAGCATAAAGGTTCCCATAATAGGAATAAAGAAATCTTACTGAAAAATGTAATGATTACATTAACACTTTATTTTGGAACATTTTGCACCCAACACTGCGATAGGTGACATTCGACTGCTATGTTCGTGCAACCCTACATATTTATCTGTATGAAATTTGATGAGTAACTTTATATTCTCTTTCATTCTGTTTATGTTTTAACTGACATTGAAGGATTTCCCTTATAAACAGCTCAGTTTCCAAACTTCCTGGTGAGCAGATTAATTGGTTAAATCGTCTGAGTTGAGTATGTGAAAAAACATCCTGTATAAACCTGACCGGACTTGCTGTTGCCAGTTAACTAAATGGAGTTCACACATATTTGTGGTTTTTGTTACCGTAAGCGTGCTCTTGGAAAATTGTGTTCCTCAGAGTTGTTTTGTTACAACAAAGCTCTGTCATCTTTCCATATTATGACACCACTGTGATCTTTTGTATTTTATGTGATCCATAAATGTATTGACTCCATTCATGTAGTGTTAACATGACTTACGAGCATGCACTTTGCAGCCAGAAACTATCAAGCCGTGATCTAAATGGCATCATTAACAAACTTGCCTTCATTTTATGAGTCAGCGTGCACTTTGCAGTAGAGGAACTGATACCAAGCACCATCTAAATGTCAGTTCATTTTGGCTGTGGTCTAAATCATCAAATGAGAATGCCTAAGAAAGCAAGTTTAATTGTGCTATTTCCTGCTTAAAAGGCTATATTGGCTGGTGAAATAGTCAAAGTAGCTGTTTAAGTTTTTATCTTTGCATAGTGGCTTAAAAAGAAGAAAATCCCAGTTCTCTCCTGATGGTGGAATGAAATCATAGTTTTTGTCTTTGAGGTTAATTCTCTACACCCACACGCCTGTTTGGTTTTGTGTGGAGCCAGTGTCTGAGTGGTGAGGCAGGATGGGGCAGCCAGCTATTCAGCCATCTTTTATTGCCTCCAGATTCATGTTACGTGCTCTGCTGTGGGAGGAGCTACATTTGAAAGGGACGGGGCGGTCACCTGATCCAGTCAAACGTGCCTCTGCTAACCTCGGTCCAGCAGGCCAGGCATCAGGGCGCCTGTGACTCCCAGCACCTCAATAATGCCATTGTCCCAACAGACACAGACAGAGACACACCTACACACCCATAAACGGCAGACCAAAACAGGCCACACTCGATTTTGTCATTTTGGCTCTCCACCCCATTCCACAGACATAACTCACCAAGACAGATGCTTATCATGCATCTGCAAGTAAAACACCCACATTAATGAATTCCCTCAAGACACAATACATAGGCACTTGCCACAGAGCACTCACAATAGCATGATTCAGTGCTTCGGGCAAAATATGGGTCAATATTTAGTTATGTAACCAAGACAGGCAACAGTTTCCATCTGAACCTATTTCAGGTGGTTTTATTGTTTACTGCTCTCCTGCCAGCAGATTTGCTGCCACGGCAGAAACATTAATTAATAGCGTGGGTGTTTTATTTATGGGCAGTGTGATGCCACACAAGAACAGTGATCACCTGAGGCACAGAGAAGTCCTTAAAGGCCCTCTTTGTCAGGCACGCAGAGGTAAACATGCAGGACAGATGTGGCTTAGCGCTAAAATACAGATCGCTTCCTTAAACGGCTGTTTAATCTGAGGCCTAATGAGAATGAATATGAGTAGCGTATATCATCAGCACGGAGAAACTCGAAGGAATGAGCTTTGGTCAGGATGTGGGGTTACACACAGATACATACGCGCGCACGCACACACACACACACACACACCATCATTAGTCTGTGTATTTTTTATCAGAATCAGTGCCAATGTGTGCAAGAAAACACCACTCAGGTCGCAGGGTGAGCCTTTAGCAGGATTTATTATAGACAGTGAGGCGGCTGCTCTGCACTGATGGATGATACTGTACTGCTGGTTGGAGGCACTCAGATCTGTAGAGGTTCTAAAAAAGCAAGGATAGATCTGGGCTGCACCTTTATTTGAACGCAGAAGACAGACAAATCTCAACTTGGCAAAAACTCGCAGACAATTAGATTTTGTGTGTATATGCAACTTTGTGCCAGTAATGAAAACAGATTAATGAAAACAGAAAGTCCATTAAGTAGGTTAGTGAAAAGAAGATGAAAAGAATGAGCCAAAGTGGCATATATACTGCTGTTTTTAGCTATCGGGGTGATCTAGCTCTAGGGATGGCAGCCCTGTTTGGCTGGAACACGACCTTGATTGGGACGAAAAGCATTTTAATGCTGATGGATTGGCATGAAATTTTGCACAGAAATCCATTGTTCTCATGAGATGTATGCTACTGATTCTGGTGACCCGCTGACTTTTTGTTTCACCCAGTTGAATATCTCAAGAGCCACGACATGGAGAGACGCCACATTTTGTGGAGGCGTGCAGTAAAAATAACACCTGAACATCGGCACGTTAAAATCATCATTGTCTAGTTTCTGTGCAATACTGTGTGAGTACCACTGCATTACCACTGCATTGCACAGAAACTGACAATGCAGTGGTACCTTTTGAGCTCACACAGTATTGCACAATATGGCTGTAACAGGTTCTGTCATCCCTAGTGAGTTTTGACCTTTAATTGTCATGGGTTCTCCACAGGTCAAGATTATTGAGCTGCCTGGTAAGACCGCAGTCTGCACACTTGTACCAGAAGAAAAGCTGGGGATGGTCATGTGTCTAAAACTGTGGCAGGTAAGCATCAGTGTCAAATATATATTTAAAACATACAGGTTGGTTGTTTTTTGTTTCATTTTTATATAGGGGACCTATTGTGTTCTTGGACTCAGCAGTGGAAACTCTAAAGTGTCTATTACTCCATTTTTCTGCATCATTACAGTACATGTTGAGATATGCTCCAATACATTGGAACATTTACTGTATGAGTGAAATTCAAAGTGAACCTATCACGCTCATTTATAGCTCCATTTTTTTTGTTCTTGGACTCTAATATATTTCCGTGAGTCATGATCCAAAATTTTACTGATTTGTCTTAAACTGGGCCTCGGTACAGCCTCTCAGTTTATCCACAGTCTGAAACAAGTCATTTTAGTGTCTTCCATCCTCCTTTCAGGACAGCTTTCTTCTTGGTTGGTTGCCCCGTAAACATTAAGTTTGAACTAAAATTGGGTGGGGCTTCTGTGCACACATGCAGAGATGTGTTTCTGAGATATTGTCTCTATTTGACATCATGCAGATCCGAAAGTAGAAAGAAACTGTCTGAAATGGAGTGTTTAGAGCTGCTTTTTGAAATTTTGACCAGCAGTCGCCACTGAAACATGACAAAAAATAAAGAAATGCATGCAATATGGTCCTTTAGGCCTGATTAGTTGCACTATCTCTTTGTCAGATTCAAAAAAATCACACTGACTGCCAGCAAATTATGTACCTTTCTTTTTCCTACTTGTTATAAATACTCATGCCTCTGTGCATACCTGCTTCATTCTGATTGGACAGCAGTCCGCGATAAGTCGCTAAAGTAAACAAAAAATGCACACGTGAGATGCAGCTCATGATTTACAGCTTAACAACTCGTCCTCCACCATTTTTCCGAGCATTTCTTCTCAGCTGGCAGCGAGTCCCAACACTGTAATTAGAGTGTTTGGAAAGGCCAGGGGTTCACAGCCATATATCAGCCTGCAGCTGTACATCCAATCTGATCTGGGCAAAAAGTTACAGCTTTCTGTTTTGTAAATGCTGTTGAAAGTTTTATTTTCCACCCATTAACGCAACCCTGTAATTATTTTTATGGTTAATTATTAACTCTTTGGGTTTTGGGGCTGCAGGGAGGGATTGAATGGGGGTTTTTATGCAAGACTGTGGATGGTTTGCATAAATTTAATGAGCTGTGCAGTTTACAGGCAACAGAAATCAAAACACAGCTTATCATTTTAAACCCCAGAGTGAGGCAAGCTGCTGGCCTATGCACATTCAGCCTGCCATTTCTGTAAAGCTAATTAGAGTTAATAAGTCAAATGCAAAGCCTATAAAGGTGACATTGTTTGTGATATTTTAGAGCAAAGTTAGAGTCTCAGTGCCTGCTGACACCATGTTTGTGTTTTTTTTTTTTGCCTTTGATTTCACTGTTGCACCCACCTTTCATCATCTGATTTATGAACCAAAGCTGGCTGAGCGTTGAGTGCCAGGAAACATAATGATCAATTATATCATTATAAATTATATAATATCTTTGTAATACAGCACAGGCAGCTGTCTGACTTCAAAGCCGAAGGGCCCAGGTGATTGTAAATCATTTCGGGCCGATTCCTTTCAAAGCATGTGCATCTGTTACACTGACTGAGTGACTCAAAGGGTTCCAAGCACTGGGAAAGACTGAAAGCCCAGTCTGTGGGTGCATTTGTGAACACGCACGACCCCTTCTTTCTCTCACTATAAAACACCAACTGGCAGGTCTTCTCTCAGTCACATTAAATGCTCATATGCTGCCTACTGTTTCCTTAACCTTACACAGCAGGAGGCAGCGGCTGAAGCAGCTATCCCCTCTCTCCACCCTGTCTCTCCCTATCACACACACTCCAGGAAGAAGCCGCTGCCAGTTATCTCTTCTCTCTGTCTTCCCACTCACCACCCCTCCCTCTTTTATTCCCACCACTGAGAAGCGATTATCCTCCTATACTTTTAAGACAGACTCACCAACAGATTTATTGTCAGCCTTTAAGACCGCTCTGCTGGAGTTTATGGAAACGATTAAGTCTTAAGCGGCACTTTCTTCCAAATTCAGCCACAGTTCACCCCATTAAAATCCCACCTAGCCCTTAGTTGACTATGTCATAAAGGTGACAGAGCTTATTATCAGATTTTTCTGCATCTGATCAGCTATGAAGCTGTGAACGATGGAGAACGGAGGAGGAGGAAAATGCCTCCACATGTGGGTTTGACTTGTGTGTCGATGTCAGGCTTGGCCAGGGGGACAGTAGTGATATATGATGTGCAAGGCTTTTAATGTGAACAGAGGCTGGCGGGGGGAAAGGAAATGTTCCTATACAGATATCCATCACTCTCAGCTCATCACCTTGCTGCCTCGTGGCCATGACATCATGGTGAGACCGGGACGAAAACCGAAGGAGGCGATTGGTTCCTTATGTTGAAGCAGTGTCTGCCTGAGGCCTGTGGTGGCCACATCAGCAAACAAACTGGTCTGAGGGTTGTTCATGATTTAGGCCAGAATTAGAACACAAGGAAATGACACAGAATATTTGTTAGCTTCGTGATGCCATTTTTTCTCCAGTTATGTTATTTATTGTGTTTTTTTTTTTTTTTTTGAAAGGGAATCTAAATAAAGAACACATTGTTAGTATAAATGGTTCCTTTGCATTGTCCTTGGCACATGTTACTTTTAAAAATACAGGAAAATTATATGCCTGTACGTATAGTATGGGTTATAAAAATGTTCTTACATATGGCGACTATGGTCCAGGAAGTACTGTGGATTCTCCAGTCAGCATGTAAAACAGTCCTTGGGTAAAACACTGAACCCCAAATTGTTCCTGATGTTTAAGGCAAAGAATAAAGCACGGATGAATGTGGCTTATGGCTTCAGTAAGAGTTGAAAAGCGTTATTTAAGTACCGATCCACTGACCGTACCACCTTATGATAAACATGAACAAACAGTACAGAACACATTCACCAATAAATGGGACATATATGCCTATATGTGTTGCTGTCAATAAGTCAGTGACATGATGCATAAAAATTTACATTTACATTTTTTATCTCTCACTTGGAAACCAGTTTATCTTTGTTGAGTATCAGTATCATTTCAGGCTGTTTTATGGACACTGCTTTGTGCCAGTCGGCTCCTATAGATTACCACTATAGTCTTTAACTATTCTGAATAAATATAGGACTATTGTAGTAGTTTGAAAAAATCATTTTACTAATTTTACATGAAAAATAAATGACAGTTACAGTGAAAGTTGGATTCTTCTGCTTGTCTAAATGAAATCATTACACAAACATACTGTAAGCACAGATTTGACTAATTTTTACAGTTGATGTACAAAATGTCACAAAAGAGAGAAAAATCAAACAAAAAACTATCATAACAGCAGACTTTCATGGCCTTAGATAAAACTGAACCACTTTAAGGCTGCAGCTGCACTTTTCTTTCCCTCTCATAGTGACAGCCATGAGAGGAACTTACTGTGATTTATTCTGCTCACATACATGAAATAGGCTCTTGAGCCCCAGTGAGAAAATTTAATGACCTCTCTTATGATCGTTGAGCTTTGTCTATTTGATAAAGATGTCTGCATATCCATTCTGGAGAAAAATGGGAAAACTTGGTAGGAGATTGGTTAAAAATGAGGGGGAAAAAAGGGTTGCAGGAGAATTATTAAATGCGTTTCACCCTGTTTGAAATGTTAAAATTGAGAAGCGGAAAGATATGTAATGCCTAATTCTGAAATATAAGATTTTGCAGCTTTTCTTATGTAATAAAAAATTATTGTTAGGTTGATGGTTACACAAAACAAGCAATTTTGTGATGCATAGTAGTTTTAGAAATTTGTGTAAATGTTCTATTTTCAATACTTTTATACAACAAACTTGTTTCAGAGGGGGAAAAAATATGCCCACTAGTCATCAGTGAAAAGAATTGGTAGATGCAGCTGTAGCAAAATGAGATGGAACAAATACTGTTATGTTGGCTTCATTTTTCAGGCTTTTTTTCATGTCTCTAGACTTCATATTTGTAGTTTATGTTGCCTCAGCAGTGGCTGGATTTTAAACATTCAAAAGAGTTTCAACAGACAAGAGAAAGCAGGAAATGAACAATTAAATGTTCATTGTACAAAAGGCCTCAGAGTTTTAATTCTGACTCTGCTAATCTGTCTTACAGCATGTAAACTTAGATTATTTCAATTCTTAATACAACTTCAATTGCAAAGAAGTCGGTATGCGGTGTAAAATGTAAAAAACAGAATGCAATGATATTAGATGCCTGTGATTTCCTGCCCCCTCAGGCAGATTAAAGTTCCATTATGAACATCATGAATATGTTCCAGACTCGGCACCGTCGTCTTTGGGCCGAACCTCATTTAAAAATGGACCGAAGCAAAGTGGAAAACTGTTCTGTGGTCAGATGATTAGGAATTCTTTTTGGAAAACATTGATACCATGTCCTCCAGACTAAAGAGAAGAGAGACCGTCTCATTTGTTATCAGCACTCAGTTCAAAAGCCTGTATCTCTGATGGTATGGTGGTGCACTAGTACCTATGGAATTGGTGACTTGCACATCTGGAAAAGCACCATCAATGCTGAAAGGTATGTACAGGTTTTAGAGTAACATATGCTCCCGTCCAGAGGCATTGCATATTGCATATCAAATTTATTGATTACATTTATATTTATTATTCTATTTATCGAGATGTGTTGATGCCATGAGCCAGAATTTACCTTAAGTTTGAACCTTTCAGCTCAGTTTAAACGTTTGACATGCTTTCTATGTTCTTTTGTGGATAAAGTTTGAGTTTGAGATTGTAAATCATTGCATTCTGTTTTTATTTACGTTTTGCGCAGCGTCCCAACTTTTTGTAATTGCAGCAGTTGTAATTTGACTGGTGTTTAAAGGAAAAAAAATGGCCAAATGACATTATGACTTATTTGTTAAAAGGATACAAATCGGCCTGTAGGGCGTCGCTGTAGCTCACCTGCTAGAGCAGGCAACCCATGTGACGACATTTCAGTTTGACTCTGCCTCAGACATTTTTCTGAGTGCCGCCCTGCTCTTTCCCTACTTTCCAGTATATACTTGACTTTCCTGTTCACTAGAGGCTAAAAAATGATTTGGAAAAAAAATAAAATTAGCCTCTAATTACACTCTAATATGCTATGTAAATACAGCTATAAAAACATGGCTGAATGTCACATGACATTGTCATCCTTGGGGAGGTACAGAGAAGTCTCCTCCATTGGTCCTGCATCTCCAGCCAGCTTCCATCCATCTTTCCAACTACTCTTCATTGATGAATCTTCTCCCAGAGCCCCAGCCCCACTCCAGCAGAGAGCCCTCTTGTAGAAAGGCCTGTGGAGGATATAATGAATTACATGTCTACCCAGGGTTCCCCGACCTCTGACCCATGGCATCATCAATCAAGGAGGTCCTACACTTAAGTGAAACGGTGGGCCCCTAGCCTGGAACGCTTAGCCCAGTCCCTGCCGGCAAGCAGGGGCCACTGATTTTCACGTGTTTTTATTTGTTTTCATAATCCCTTAGTGTTCGTCCTTGCTGATGTGTTTGGAAGGAATACACGACTCTGTCTATAATTTGTTTAAAGCTGCAAGAAGAGAAATATAGGGCGTTAAGTGAGAAGAGGACTTGGACATGAGTGGAAAAAAATGGCAGACCCAGCCTCCTTGCACATATGGAAAAAATTTCTTACCCTCCAAGCTTCTGCATGGCACTGTGCTATTTCTGCAGACCTGATGGTGTTTTAAAGTAAAGGCAGGAGTTAGGGTATATGTACATATCTGTTTATTCACAGGTCACATTTGAGGATTTGAAGGGATGTGTTTATGGGAGAATGGAGCACAGTGTTTGTGTTTACAGAAAAAATGTGATTTTCAGAAAGTGGGATGATGGGAAAAATCTCACCAGGTGTCCTTCCCTCGTCCTTCACTTCTCCCCTCCAGCGGTGCATATATAAGGCAGCTACTTTTCACCAGCCCACCTTTATGTCCGTGTTCACAGACATGATTTACAAGCTCAGCTACACCTCCACTCAACCTCTGTGGCTTTTTGATTACACTGGTGTAGAGGAAGCAGGCACTCAGAGGTTATCTGTGGACTCAAAACAGTGGGAAGGCACAGCTTTATTATTCTTTTTAAATGTTGCACTGCTTACTTTGACCTATTAATGCACATTTAGCTACATTTTATGGTTACCATAGATTGCTCTATATATTTAACAGAAGTTTTTGTTTTGTCTGATGCCTGTTTGCACACTCGGTTTCATTTCATTTCATGCGATTCGAAAGATTTACTCTGATGGATTCACCAGTTGTAAACATTCAAGCTGGATCTACAGTGTCACAAGGTAAAGTGGATACGAGGCAGGATTATATATATATATATATATATATATATATATGTGTATGTATGTATATGTTTGTGTATATGTATATATGTGTGTATGTGCTGGTTTTATACGAAAAGTATAATACTACAAACATAAGAAAATAATGACACATGAACACATTAAAGCAGAGATAAACCGCAACATTCTATAATGATGAGATATTTAGGAAGACATGAAGACAAGATCTCTACTGGATGTTGAGAAAAGCCCTATTTTTTCAGTGTTTTATTTTATTTCTGTATATGATGCAGGATTCTGTCCGTGCAGGCTGTAATGTCTGTGGCTTAGTGATATAGATGAGGAGCAAAGTGAGGAGTGGTGTAATGGAGTGCTGGAAAGAGAGAGCAGCAAGCTGACGAATGGAGCCCACAGCATTTCTCTGAATGTCAGCGGGAGCTTCCAGGATGATAACCTCTGCTCTTTTCAGCTTCCAGCACCGCGCAGTGGTTTCTGTGGTTTTTACGACATAGCTCTCATCTCACATCTTAACTCATACTTCACTTTCTATTCCCTCTTCCCCCATCTCGTTGTCCCTTCTCCCTCTTGTCATATTCCTCCCTCACTTCAGCCAGACTCAGGGCCCGGGCCTCTCCTGTTAGCTGGATACGAGGATGGTTCTCTGTTGCTGTGGGACGTAACCCAGAGGTCCAAGTTGAGCCAAGTCAGAGCCCACCCTGAGCCTGTCATGTGCCTGACCTTTGACACCACAAGTCTGAGGGCGCATCGGGCTCCTCTGAGAAGACACTTTCCTCCTGGATGCTGGATGAGCAGAGCAACCTGCAGGTCAGCAGAGGACATGTTCTAGGGTTGACTAGTCCAGTGGCTCCCAAACGTTTTATTTGCTGATGAATCTTCACAGCCTTGTCAGCTGAATTTGTTTATGATGCACCTGCAGTAACCTGTAACCTGTAGTGATTACTTATAAAATATAGCTTTAATCATTGCTTTTAGTTAGCTGTTTCAAGTATTTATGATTTACATTGACTTGACTGCTTGCTTGTTAGCTGGTCTTCCCTTCATTGCAAATTGCAACATGTAGTGCTCGGGTGTTACAGCTGACTCAGTGTGTACTTGCTTTTAAATGAAATAATTTTACCTATTTTGTCAAATTAGAGGTAATTGTTGTAGCTATTTTAGAAGTATTCCATAGGATACAAGCACCTCTGTTGAGCTCTTTGTGCTTATTGGTATTGGTTAATGAAGTATCCCTCGTTAAGATCTCAAACATGCCTATTGGCTAACCAATTGTTGAACAAGAGAATCCATTGAAACACTATAAAAAGGTAATGGAGGAGACAGGAGCAGAGGAGTGTTACCTTTCTCTAGGCTTGCTTGGAAAACATCAGGGGCCAAAGAGGAAGAGGCTCAGCAGGGCTCCAGGGGCCATAAATCAGCTGCTGGTTACACAGCATTGGCAGGGCTGGGGGCCAAGGGCCAAGCTGGGGCTGTCACTCCAGAATCTTACCACCCACATGTTCACTGATACACAGTCGCATATTAGGCCTCGATATGTTCACAATATCAGTGATTATAGGCCTGGAAAAATGTGTGTAGTGCCCCTCTGTTATAAAGAGGAAAATCTGGGCATACCTATTTAATTTAGCACACAGCATTACTCTTGATCATAATGCTATTAAAAGGCAGACAGACTATCAAGCATATGTCCTGTCTATACAATAAATCCCATGCCAGTGCATATTCTGTAACACCAAAAGAGATCGTATCAGCTTTGTACCATAATTCATTTTACATAACAGCCAACGCCTCAGAGAGTTAACGCCTCATTTGAAGCTGTATTTTCTCTTGATTTCATGAGCAAAAGGGAATGCTCCTATTTTTCAGCCAATCCCATGAATCTGAGCCAGGGGGAACCTGAGGCTGATATAGTACACTCCTGCACGGTGAAGCGGTATTATTCTTTCCAAGGCTTTTTACAAATGAATGCTTGAATTAGAAATATTTGCAAAGCCCCATTTTTTTTACACCCCAAATATGTGTCTAGAAAAACACCACCAAGGATTTGATTCAATATACCAAAAACAGGAGGAGAGTGGTTTATTTGGTTTATTTTGCACAAGCAACAAAATATTGATTCAGCATGTAATCCAGGATGAGTATGACAGGCAGAAAGCACAAGGAGAGGGAAAGGATCCAACAGGGGCTTTTAAATTATTCTGAAGTGCAGCTCAGTGTGACGTCCAGACAGCCATCCTCAGTTCTTCCCACAAAAGTATTTTTGTGTGGCCGGTGTAAGCAGGCGGGGGGGGGACCTGCCGGTTGGTGGACCCTGGCTCGGGGTCCTGACTGATGACCCTTGAGAGGTAATAAAAATATCAAAACCTTGGAGGCCCCTTAACCAAACAAAAAACACATCTGCAGTAAAGGGAACAGTAGTTCACAGTGGGAGGCTGCAATAAAGGCTGAGGAGGCTATAAGTGCCACAGCATCCCACTTCCCACAAATTACCCCTGCAATACAGTCCAGTGTAGCGGAGCTGGCTGGCAAGGCAGATGGATACTTTTTGTGAAATGGTGGGGAAACTAAATGTGACACAACACAGCGCAGTTATGATTTAGCGAGGCTGAAAGGCTGTGAAGTGAGCTTATCAAGGCCAGATAAAGACAGATAGCCTCAGGAATGAAGGTTAATGTATTTCACATGGCTTCCAGAGGCCTTTATCTTCTGTTTGACCTGGAAAGCCTGATATCATTTCATAGCAATTTTTCCTGTTCTGCTGTAGTGTGCATTTTTTGAGAATTTGTCAGGGTTGGGACTATGTTGTATGAGGACGTGGGCCTAAGGGCTTACAAGCTGTTAAACCAGATGGACGTTCATTTAGGTGGCCACTCGCAAGCACTGGCAAGTGCAGTGACTGGTTTCTCCTGGAGAAAGAAAAAGACAGCAGTTGCAGACTGGAGGAAATGAAAGCGGGTATAGGCAGAGGAAGATTAGCAGTGTACATCAAGCATGTCTGACAGCGAGCTATTGCTGAAACTGATGACAGTTCTCTACAGGTGGACATCCTGCTCCTCACATGCAGCGCACTGGAAAAATATCTCCTGTAGTCACCTGCGTGATTTCTTTGGGAAGCCGCAATTCCTGCAACCGTTAGCTAGTGCTGAGTCATGGCTTTTGTGGTCCGCTCAAATCGGGCCCAACTTCAGCTGTGCTGCTATTATAAAAATCCTCTCTCTTTTTATGGCGCTCCACCCCTCCTCCTCCTCCTCCTCTATCTTTTCTGAATGGGATTGCTCACCTGACACATCCATCTCCTGTCAGCCAGAGCCAGGCTTTAACAGACAAGGTGACAAAAGGCTGTAATCACCCCACTGCCAAGTGTGATTCAGGGACAGGGTGTGTCAGAAATACCTGCGAAAACCCTTCCAGCAGCTAGACTCGAGTGAGTGAGCGATGATGGGCCGTTTCAGTAGATCAGTGTGAACACCAGGATTGGTGCCAAGACTGAGGTTAAAGACAGGAGGAAAAAAAAAAAAGGTGGCGCAAAGCACGAGTGAAACCTGCCAGGCAGACGCTCCCTTTGAACGTCGGCTCACTCCGGTGAGATGCTACAAAAGATGATCGTGGAGTGTTAGTTTGTGTTGGATCTGTCATAGGCCCAGCTGCTGAGCAGAGCTGGTAGCCTCCTGACAGCTGAGAAATCTGGCGTTTAGACAGCAAACCTGTTGTGTGTGTTTATCTGCGTGCTGTAACGCAGGCCAGGAAGGAGTGTTTCCAAGAGAAAAGAAAAAAAAAAAAAGAATGATGAAACCCAAAGATGGATTCTGTCTGTGATGAGATAGTGAGGAAGCAAAGTGAGGAAAAATGGGGTGGAAATAATATGAGCCAAGACTCCCCCGGTTAGAGCTAATGGATTTCATTACAGACTGAGAACTGGTTAATGGCAGCACTTGAAGTCAGCTGCATTTTCATTTAGATGCGGTGTGGCCCTGCAGCAAAAGCAACAACGCCGCCGCTGGAGAACATCGGGTTAGAAAAGATTGTTTCCTTTACGAGAACAAAGAGGAGTTATTCTGGCATTTAGAAATAAAATTTTAAAGGGCTGCAACCATTTTTGAATTTTTTAACATAAATTAATCTATGGATTTTTTTTCTTATTCTGTTATTTATTTTGACTATAAAAGTGTCATATTTTTAAAAAGCCAAAGTGAACCTAATTACTTTTTCTAGAAGACAGTCAACTCAGAGAAAAGAAAAAAAAATTCATTTGACCAGCTGGAAGCAGTATTTGTTTATTTTTTTTCTTTTTGCTTGAAGCAATAGTTTGACGTTTAGGAGATTGTTGCGTGTACAGCAAAGCAGCTGTTTAGCTTAGCTTCACACAAAGGCTGGATTCGGGGAAACAGGGCATGTGGCTCTGTTCAAAATACCAAACTTCAAACTTCAATATGATGTTGACGAAATGGATTAATCATTAATCCTAATGTTTGTTTTTATCTTTAGCCGAAGAACTGGTTCAAGCGCACATGAAAGACCCCCAAAGTGAGACCATGACACCAGTCCAAAATCAATTGTGATTAAAATAAAGCTGTTGGGGAGTTTTTAATTTGATAAACTAACAGCTAATTTGATCTCGCGGTTTTATTTCTCTTTTACGTTTCAGTTAGTCAGCTGATCGTTTCAGCCGGCACTGATCGCTGGCAACTCGGGAACCAGCAGAGCTCCACGTGAGCAGCATTCATTATAAATTATAGCACAAGGCAGCCATTTTTTTTCCTTACTACTTTTTCTCTCCACTTTCTCAGACAGAAAGTAAAAACAATTAGCCAGCCAGCCTTGGTGGATGACCATCACTACATCATTAGCCATTTACTGCTTGCAATTGACCCCTTAATGAAACAAATGCCTTTTCCTGACACAAACTATGGGAAGCAAAACAAACAAAAACAGACACTTAAACCCATCATTATCAGGACTCTAATGCAAACCAGATGGAGAGAGGTAGGGGCATACCAAATACTTGAGGTAATAACAAAGCTCCAAACAATCTTTCACCCCCTAGTTTGCTTTGTATCTGTGTGTCTGGCTCTATTGGTCTAAGTGGGCACACAGGTTTGTACTTGTGATGATGGTTTGATTAACAAAAGAAAAAATGAAATCATATCACTGTCTCTTCTGACCTTGGCTTTCTTGCTGTTATGATCAATGACATTCCTCCCTGCTCCCTCTCTCCCTTGCATTCCACTTTATCCACTTGGGCTATGAGTACCTGGCTTATATCTTCCACATGCAGCTTGTGGATGGTTCCTGCCCGGAACAGGAGCACGCAGATAAATTCTCCCAACATCTCCTCCCCATCCAAACCATTAGTCTCCCTAGACACGACTTATGAAGTCAATTTTACGCTGTCCAGTTTGATTTCAGCTCCCATAGCCAGATGTTTGTGTCTCATATAGTGATGTAGTGGAGATCCCTACCCTTCAGGAAGAGCACAATCCCTTCCCCAGGAATGCCCACCACACCGGGCGCTTCAGAGAACGCTCTTAGCCACCATTCATTTTCATTTGTCAGAATGTTGCGCCTTTAGAGAGATGGATAAAGTCTGTGGGACGCTGTTGATCACAGGGAGAGGGGGCTGTGGCTAATCTTTAGCAGGCAGACGTTACAACGGTATATTTATCAGGTCTCTCTCCACTGATCAGACCTTTCAGTGTGAATGTAATTCATCAGAGGTGCTTAAAGCAACAAGGTCTCTGCAAACAAGTATTTCAGCGAAATGGTCTCTCGCTTTCTTGCAAACTGCATACAGGTAACTCACAGCCCCGTCATGCTTACAGAATACGCCTCCCTAACTCCAAACCAAATAATGGGTCGTCGAGAGATTTACTCGCGGCCCTCGTGCCCTAATGTTTTATGGCTGATGATTGAGTCCCAGGAGTATGCAGCCAGGTTCAACAGATCTCCAGCCTCACACTTGGACCTCAGTCATCAGATCAGCTGATAGCCTTTCCTTGTCAGTGTTTGCCTTGGCCACATTTTCCCAGACGGCAGTGATTAATTGACGAACTGATCTATTAAGTATGCCTGTTTTTTTTCTTGTCTCTATTTGCATGAGAAATAGGTTATTTGGTTTTACATTACTAATACAGTTGGAAAAAAGAAACCACTGCATCCCGTCCTTAAACAAGCACAAGGCTTAGAATACATGTAAAGATGTCTTTGCATTTGTGTTTTTCTAACATGCAATCACCTGTTGAGATATTTTTCCTCTTTCTGGTTTTGTAGCTGCAGGACTGTGTGACGCTGGTCAACCCCGGAGTTTCCCAGCTGTGCATCCGGAAGGATTGTAAACTTCTGGCATCAGCAGGCTGGGACCACAGAGTAAGAGTGTTTGGCTGGAAGAAGCTCCGACCGCTGGCAGTACTACAGTACCACACTGACATGGTGCTCAGTGTGGCCTTCTCTGACCACCAGGACCCCAGACAGAGAGTGCTGGCTGCTGGATCGAAGGACCAGCGAATCAGCCTGTGGTCGATTTACAGCGAGGGAGCGGACACGGGCTGAGTCACCGAGCTCTGAGTGGATATAGAGATTTGTGATCAATACTTTAACAGTCATCTGTACTGATATAATAAGGCACCAGTTTGTGCTTTTCAATTACAGTTGAGCCACAAAGCTAAAACGTTCTCAGGCTACTTTAGAAGAATTCTTAATAAATCTCAATAATGTGAATTTAAAGAAAAAAAATCCTCTTCATGGTATAAAGTTGCAGTAAGTCAGAGTGTGGCAGCAAATACATGATCAGAATTGATTTCCCTGTTCAGTTTTTACAAGATGGACCAAATGAAACATCTTATAAAAGTCATATTGATGCCCCCCTTTTATATTTTCATACTTAAAATGTAATATACTGTAGAGATGAATGTGTCTTATGTTTTATTTATCTCTTTGTGAATAGTGAAGAACCAGTGATCGTGACCAGTATACTGGTCTCCAAAATAAAATACTTTACACATATCATATTTTAGTATTATTATTTCTGTGTTTGAATATAAGCTGACAGAGCTGCACCAGCAGTGTCTCCTTTTCTGTTAAATGGCACTAAATGAATCACTTTTAACTGCTCTGTGCAGCTATGCGATTGTGTGATCTGAAAGCAGATCTGCTTCAGTGGACATGAATTTAAGGTATATGCCGCACCTGAGCAGCTACGTAATCCCATGTTGTTATTCTAGCAGGTTTTAGCTTAACGCACAGGCCCTGCAGTCTGACCTGAGCTGTTTGTCAAACAAAGTAAATCACAGCGTGGACACGGAGAACACAAGGATGGCGTTGCTCTCCCTGGGTCAGCATAATCTGTTTATGAGCTGATTTTTTATTTATTTTTTTAATAAGTGTACCTTCTTTGTGAATGAAAACATGAGAAAGACTGTAAAATGTGAAGTCCTTTAACCCTCATGCCAAAAAATGTCAAGCTAAAAGTAAAGAGAAGGTACAATTTAATTTCCTTTGTGACAGAACTCAGTAGACCGTTGGTAGTATTTAGATTTGTAATGCCAAATAGAGACATCCTTTTAAAAAAATGACATTTGTCAAGAAGGGTCTTAGAGAAAAACAGGATGTTTTTCTTTTCACCATCTCTCACAGTTTCTCTGCGAGTCAATGAGCAGCATGGGAGCTCATGTGTTACCGCACCGTGTCGGGGGGGCCGGGGGCCAGAGCTTCAAACGCTAGACGTTCTGCTTCGTAACGACTTTGGCTCAGCAGATGATCCCAAGTTGAGAAGCTCATCATGCTGTACAGGAAAGGCCTGAGAAATCAAAGAGCCTGAGCAGCGTAATGGCCTTGAATCATTATCCAGCAGAGAGGTGAGATGAGGTCGTTAGTGAGATGAGCCGCTTTTCTGGCTACTGCCGCGGCCAAAAGTGTACCTTTTTTTTTCTTGCTTGTTTATTTAAATGCTATTTATACTTGAAATGTCTTGAAAACTTTTATTCCTTTTAAAAATCAGTGTAATCCTCCCCCCTCTTGTTTTTTTTTTTTTTGCATTGTGATAAGTTTAATAGACTTCCCCGCAGAGTATAGGTTTTGTCGCTGACCCTTCCGGTGACATCTTGAATTCATAATAGCTTCCTAACTCCCCTGTTGGCTTTGAACAAACACTAGACGTGGGCCAGTTTCCGTCCATTCTCTGATAAATCAAATGCTGGGTCTATTGGTGTAGATGTTTGCTGAATAGAGCAGACAACAACCCAGTAGCCTCACAAGTGCCTGCTGGTGTAGTGGTAAACCTCATAAATCACTTCATAATGGATCATTTAGGAAGTCAATAAATGGGAAGGGAGACTGTCTGCACAATAGGCCTTGTGCTTCACTTATCACCTAACATGTGTCTTCCCTGGCCCTTAAGGTCAGAGGTCAGCCTGGTTTAGGGATGGGACGTAATCTGTTAGGGTGCACGTGGTGTGTGTGTGTGTGCAGTCAATGCTGTCTCTCCCTAAGCCTTCATGGATTATATTACCAGCTAAGACGTCACACTGAGACTGATTATTTAGACATTGTGAAAAGAACGGCCATAAGAAAATAACCCTTTGCCTACAAGCCAAGATCAATGTTTTACCTCATGGCTTAGTTGGCTTTATTTGTTTTTTCATATGCGGATTAAGACAAATGTATCTAGGTTCTTGCCATGTGGTGGGACTTTGTTTTGATGTTCCACATAAAATATCCGTCAGCAGCATCATGCACAGAATAAACCGTAGCTCGTTTTGCACTGGTTGAGAGGTCATTGGGGGGAGAATATGTAAAGCATGTGTTCTGTTCTTTAGGTAGCTAATTTACCTGGCTTGCTTTCAAAAAACAGTGTCCCCCAGATACTGCAGGAAGGCTCTGCAGCAGACATGCACACTGAGGTGAAGCGAACGCACCCCGATAGGCCCGTCACCACAGATGTTCCAGATGCAGCCGAGTGTCAAATGATGCTTCAGGTGGCGGCATCGTCCATCTTAACCCTGTTCATGAGGGAACTCCTCTGCATCCTGTCTCTGCTGGCATGACAAATCCAGGCAGATCAACTGTTACCCAGTTTTAAGTAGATCTGTGTGAATGACACTGAAATATTGGGCTTTAAAAATGGAGCAGGCTTGTTGAAAGTGTGGCAGTGCCATTTCAGGTGCACGAGTAGAATGTAACAAGCAATATGCATGTGAATATATCTTCAAATACAGAGACCATACTGATTATGTTTAGTTGACACTGACTTGTAATTCATCACAGTTTCTCCAGTAGGCGCAATTTCTTCAATTTTCCACTGCCTGAGGGCTTCAATGTCGGGTCTAGACTGATGCATTTTATTTTACCAGGGACACACATTTAATAAGAGTCTTTTCATTGTTCTACAGAGTTTGGTATAAATTAAAGTGCTGTGAATGGGGCAGGTCTGAAGAAAATGGCACAATTATTCAAGTATTGTGACTAAAATGTTGATATATTAGTACTTTAGTATTTAGATTTGCATTATGCTCTGTTGCAGTTCATCAAAAAAATACTGGCCTCAAGACCGCTACATTATTTGACAACCTTAGTTATACAGTAAAGATTTCCAATGCATTTTCATAGATTAAACAAGGCAAAGGTACCTGTATGTGGTAGAACAGAAAGCACTGTATAAAAGATTAATATGCATTTGGGTTTGTTTTTTTTTTAAATCTTGCTGCTGAAAATGCTTCAGTGATTTTTTCAGGTGTCAGTGCAGAATCTTTATGGGCAATATTTATATTGCAGTTTTGCCATTTTGCCGAAAAAATTTTATACTTCGCTGGGATTTTTATTATTCATTTTTAGGCTATTTATTACTTTTTTATACTCCGAATTAAAGAAAACACCCTTGCAGTGCATGTTCAGCTCGGACTGCGGAACAGATGCAAAGACAGCGTTAAAACTTCCACGGCACAGTTTGAACTCGGGATGAAGGGAGAAATGCACTCTTCGTGGAAATGCTAGGCCTTTTCAGATTTCTTGTAACTTAAGAAAGTTTCTTTGTTGTGGTCACTGACATTGGGGGGGGGGTCAGAGTTACTTCATCTGGTTTCACCGCAGTACCGCGCGTGTATTAGCTCAGGCACTGATGCGCCTTCTGTGCTGTGAAACCTGTAATTAGTCCGAAAAGAACCTTTTGACCCTTTCTGCCCGCCTAGTTACCCTCGCCTAACCCCATCAAATGTTCCGGGAGATGCATAATACAGTCTAAGGAATAAACCCATGCTACCTGGCTGGTCGTCAGCACCTGCTGGACGGATTCGGTTCATGGGATCACACTTCCAGACCGCTGCGTATCCAGACTGGACACGCAGGGAAAAAAATAAAAAATAAAAAAAAGATAATGAAAGGACTGCATGGACTATTTTTGACGGCTCGTAACACATTTTCTTTTCTTTTCTTTTTCTCTATTCCTTTTAATTTTATGATAACTTGTATCGCTTTCAATGATGAACTTCATGTGGAGGATTTTAACACTGACAGTCAGATAGTACTGTATTAGCCCCAAACAAACAATCGACCCCCCCCCCAAAAAAAAAGAAAACAAAGAAATAAAACAAAACAAACAAAAATAAATAAATAAATCTATATAAATAATCAAACCTGTTATCATCACTGTCCAAATTTGCTTTTTAACCAGCCTTACTAGCGCGGCCTGTATGTCGAGCCTTGTTGCAAAGCAAATAACTTTTTTGTCACCACCCAAACAAGCAAAAGCAATTCCGCATCTAATTAGCCGGCGTTTAAATGAGTGGAAACATTATTTAACCTTTGACACCTTTACAAGCCATTAAACAGCCAGGTCGGGCGCCCTCAGGCATCCTTTCCCCCGCTGCTCAATGACAGCTGGTTTCGGGGGGCGGGGGATATATTGAAATGAATCATTAGTTTACGTTTCCTTTTGTATCGTGGCAGGCACAAATCCCAAAGCAGAATGACCCCCCCCCACACACACACACACACACAGACACAGATTAACCTTGACACCAAAGCATTCCTCACAGGACTTCAAATAGGAGATGGAAATGGCTGCACAGATAAGAGGAGGGTCACATTCTCAAAATATCGGCTCACTGTCCCATTATACATGAGCAATGATATCCTTTTGACAGGAAAAGGGGAAATGTGGGGTATTTTCCTGTTTGAGCGTCATAAAATGATACTTCTATGTTCTGGGAAGTTAGTGCCGGAAAACGCAAAAAATTACTTCATTAAATAATTTTTGAGAAAATAATTTGAACGTCATCTAAAATTCTCAGACATCCTCTAAGTCACACATATTTAATTTGTGCATACTCACTGCCCTCTTGCAAAAAAATTAATTCATTAAACTACTAAACTGGAGTCTATAATGTGACCAGGGCCCCTTTCACTGTAGTTCAGAAAAAGTGTGTGTTGAAGTAGTATGTATGGTTGATGAGTACATGCGTGTGTCTGCGTGTGTGTGTGTTTATAAAACCAGGTGCAACTTTTTACATTTTGAAGTGTGGTGGGGTTCGATGTTTAGACAGCTTCCAAGTCCTGCCTGCCAGTGACTGCAGCAGCAGCAGCAGCAGCAGCGGTGGACACTTCGGCCTATTTCAGCAGCACAAATCTGGTTAGAGCACTTTGAACAATGCTGTCAGAGACGTAAAGGCTTCTTCTTTTTTAACCATACCTCTTCAGTACTGCCACAGCAGACCCGGGTGAGTGGAAGATTGACTGGAAGACCTCCATTTTTATGAATTACAAGAATTTAATGTTTATTTTATAGATACAGAACAGCCATTCTGCTTCATTTGTTTACTTTGAATTGCTGCAAGTCAGTGCCATGGTACAAGCTTCTCAGAGCGGCTCAAGAGTGTTTCAAAATCAAATCTTGACGTCTTTTTTTTTTCTTTTTTCCTCAAGCAAAAACATTTCAATGTGTTTCGACACCCTCTCTGATGACATGCAAACGTCTGGTCTACCTAGAAGGCCGGTGGACTATATAACATATGGCTTTTTTGAAAGCAATAAAAACAAGGCAAATCAAAAAGTGCATCCAACACAAAAAAAAGAAAAAAAAAATCTATTCCAGTCTGTGATGAAAATCTGTGTTAAGTTGAGGTCTTTTCCTCTCTCCTCAGTTTGCTGGCTCAATGTCTGCACTGATCAGGTAGGAGGTGGCTTGATGTAGACCTATTGCCATTTCAGTTCAAAGGTCAGAACACACCTCTTCAGGGGCTTAGAACAGATGCCCATTCTTAACGCAGAGATGCATTTCCTTTAAATAAATACAGCAGGGTTTATCCAGCAGAAAGGAGTTTCAGCCCATGATTGCACCCTGCAGGTTGCATAAGCCATCAACAGACAGGATTGTGTTTCCTGTCTGTTTCCATTCCCACGGTGCTCTGTGTGTATGTGTGTGTGCTGTTAGCCCTGGTGGACAGCAGTCATTATCTTGGCCCATAGTCATAGTTAGAGGGGCCACTGGTGGCTGAGTACATGTTAGTTGTGGCGGGGTTCATGTGGTGATGATATGTGTGTCCTCTGATGCCAGGTATAGGGTAGGGTGACGGCCTGGTCTTGGCTCCCAAGTAGTGTTCATAGGTGGTGGGGTACTTGTAGGGGTGGTGGTGCAGGGTGTCTGGGGGTAGAGGGTGGGGATCTGGCCGAAGGTCATGGGGAGGGCTGGGCCGGCCACTTGTGATCGGGACGGCGTGGAGGCCTCCTGGGACGGGCAGGGCGGGACTGAGGACCCGGGACATCAGCTGGTGAGCTGGGTCTGCGTGTATCGGCGTGCCGCTGGGGTCTCGCTCATATTCCCGCCTACTGTCTTCTGTGAAGGCAGGGACACGAGAACAGTCAGCCAACATGTGAATACCCAGTACTAGCAGTATGTGTATATTTTCTGCATTCAAAAGCACAATAAGTTCTTGCAGGTTTTTGAATACTCAGTGTTTTGGATTGAAGGTGTTAAGGCTTTGCATTATAATACTCAATAAATGAGTAGTATTTCTTGTGCTATTTACAAGTGAGAGCAGGGTTTAGGTAACTATAAGGCATTTTAATAAACATTTAATTGATCTAATTCTCATTATAGAAACTAATAAATACATCAGTCATCGTCATGTCAAGGCAATCTCATTTTCATTGCCTGTTTTACTGCGGTATCAAGCTGTGGTCTGTTATAAAACTGCATAAGCACCCCTATTATGTTTGCAGTGGATGACATTGACTGGCTGATATTTGATGTTTAATTAAAAGCCATCACTGGGCTGATACTGCAAATGCATCACTGGGCTTCTGTTCAAGATAAGGAGGGTAAAAAGAAAAAATAAGGCAAATGAAAGAAGCTAAATATGCTGACAACTGAAATAAAAGATAGTATTTAGAAATGTTGAATGAATTTGCGGGACGATATTTCATGTTTGGTAGCCGGCGTGAGTTTCGAAATGAAACAAAGAGCGAGCTGCAGACCTTTCTCTGTGCCGTTCTGCTGAGGGGGAGATGACATTGGGTTTCTTGTTCTGGCAAAGGCACTCATTATTGGCAGAGAGCCTGGTCTGTGATTCCTGGGCCTGGAGCAGGGAGAGTGGATTCAGTTACTCATTTAATGAATGTCAAGGGCACAGTTTCTTGACTACGTATTAAAATGATGCACATTTTAAGATTCTACACTGCTGACTGACAGACCATAAATTTAATTTACACTGAATTAAACATGAATCAGCCTGACATTACTCAGATTATGTTTTTTTTTTAATAATAAAAACTCCTGTATACTTCAGTGCAATTTCTCATTAATGCTTTTAAGGATGAAGTGATCTGAATAATTTCCAGACATGGAAGAAGTATTTCCATTTATTTAAGTTGTCTGAGTAGAGCAGCTGGGTGGAGTTTGCTGCCTTGTCTCGAATGCCAGTGTTGGATAATCTGTCAGTGACAGAAAAATCACACTTGGCTGAGCTTCAAACAATATCCAATGATTTCTAAAATTCATGGCACCTTGTCTTCTTTCATTTGGCAAACTCCACCCGTCTCCCCCATGTGTGACATTAAATAAGCAACCAAAGTATTTTTCTAAAGCTTTCTGGCCTGGCCAGCTCGATAGTACTTTTTTTTTTTTTTCCACAATCATGTGGAAACATGCCAACAAGACTGAAGCAGAATATTTCATTGAAAAGCTCACCAGTCCTCTGGGTCACAGTCCCTGAAGCCCTTTGCAAACGGGTTACTGGCTATCTTCAGCTGTGTGATCTGAAATGTAAAGACAACATCAAATAAATCAAACTGCCTTTCCCACTGAATTCATTGTATTGAGTTATGTGGAAGGATAGCAGTAATAGTCAGGTGTAATAAGCACACACACAAACGCACACACACAACTCTCTTCACAAATAAAACATGCAGGTAAACAGCAGAAGGTTTGATGGCTACAGTATCATCTAGATTAAATGTATTGTTATTATTATTATTATTATATTTGTGCTCTTCTGTAACATTTACACCTTCAAAATGTCATGTGCGTGCAGTAGTTGCAGTCATAATTTTTAACATAATTTTAATAAGTTTATCATCTTCATCATCATCATCATCATATAATTTGATAACGTTTCAGATTAAATGTACGTATAAGTTTTAAATGTTAGCTCAGTTTACATTTCACAAGGAAATAAGATTCTTAAAAACTTTGCGTAAAATCGATTTATTTAACATTTGACATTAGCATTTAGCATCAAAATGGATTTTGGTTATTTTTAGTCCTTGTCCCATCTCCGCGTGCTAAAGGGAATATTCATCACCCGCTCCCACACACTTAGATTCGTCGTAAATAGCTGAAAGGAAAACTGAACCGACTTTCCTTCTATCGTTTCACTCGTTACGAGTCGCTCCGAATAAGCGATGAGCGCACTGATGTGCGAATCTAAACAGACGCGGAGACTGATGGGAAACAGAGCAGGGACGGGATGCAGGCTGAGCCCACAGAGCAGAGGGAACATTTACACGGAAAAAGCGGAAGCAATA
>JAMQGT020012844.1:0-36641 GCA_024447675.2 Pterophyllum scalare | reverse complement strand
GCCAAACAACATGTGCTTAAGCAATCGCAATCTGAGTGGGAGTCATGTCTATAAAAGCTTGACGTGTTGATTTCCTGGTTGTGCAGCCCAAACGCATTGTTGTGAGGTTCTGATTGGTTTTTAAAAAAATGTCACGTGATTTAGCAGCTGACCAAGGGCCTGTACTCATAATAGACATAAGTATGTCTATGCCTGTGCCTGTACTACTTAGCAGGATTTCGTCCTACACTAGGAAGGTGGATCGCTTCTTACCGGGGCGTAGCATCATGGCAGCATATCCTGTAGCCCAGATAAAGGTTAAATTAAACTATCCAGTCATGACGTTTAACTTTAATCGCAGACAAACCGATTTGCTCAGGAACAAATGAAGCACTGACATTAGTGAGTTGTGTCTGTTTTTAATTTCCACTCAGTGGCGAAAGGTTCTATCTGCAGTCTGACCAGATTTTGAGCTATTAAATAATAGAACCTTATAATACCAAGTTAAAGCTTGATTTTGCATAATCAATTTTGTGAATAAACTGGCCGAAGTTGTATATAATTGAAAAAAAACCTTTTACATATTGTTGATTAGCGGTCAAGGAATGAGAATATGACAATAAGTCAATGTCAGATAGAACCTTATAATTCTAAAGGGACGAAATGTCTATGATAGCGAGCCTCGATCGCTCAGTCAGTCAGCTGGCGAGGCGAGCTGGCCGTTAAACCCACAGACGCATTGGCGCTGATACGTCAGTGTTTCCGCCATATTGGATGTGGCAAACTAAATTCACTCTGGTGCAGCAGTTTGTTCAAACCGATTTACAGTCTGTTAAAGGTCAGAGTTCAGCCACTCCATGACTAATATTGTTCACCTGTGTGTTCTTCTATCCAGGTGTGCTTTTACTGCATTGCTAGCACATATGGGACTTTTCTGTGCTGATAAATAACTTTTGACAAGATTTCCAACACTACCGGTTGCAATGCAGCCCCAAACTTATGACATATTTAGCCTTCAGCAAATAACACTTTTTCAAGATTTTATTTTATTTATTTTTAATTCTTATATACCAGTGTTAAATTCTCAGTATCCACCTGAATGTGAGGTCCAGCATAAGTGGCACAGCACAAGAATTGAAAAATCCTCTAATATTGAATAACTGTTTTGTAAAGTACTTTAAGTAAAAGTTGTCAACCTACTCAACTAATAGTATAAAAGTTTTATTGTCAAAATATATTTAAAGTGCTTACAATAAAAGTAGTCATTAGGAATGACTGAATACACTAATATTTATACAAATAATTATTCATTCATAATTACTGATTCAGTAATGTGTATATCACTTTAATTTTACTGATTATTATTTACCTTTGTTGATTTACACATAGTGTGATTTTTGCAAATCCCATTGTCTTGATGTATTAGGAATACCGATGGACACTATATCAGGTACACCCGTGGCTTACCAAAATGGTTGCAACTGTGAATGGCCACATTTTTAGATGCAGCCCTCCCATGCATTTTTATTTTTATACAATCATTGCTTGCCACTTTATTAGGTATACCTGTGGTCACTTTAGCAGATACACCAGAGACCCAGGTCCCTAATTACTGTAGCCAGCTGCTTATTAGGTACCCCTTTTGCTACCTTAGTGAGTACACCATGGCTGTAGCTAAGGGGGCAGAGCAGGTCACCTACTAATCAGAAAGTTTGTAGTTCATTCCCTGCTGCTTCAGTCTCTCACTCAGTGGCGCTGGGCCGTGTAAGATAACAATAGTCTAGACCTACCTGGGGGTAAGGGCATCAGGTGAGGTCAGTCATATTTCATTCAGGGCTGGTGCAACCTGATACCCACTCTCTGGACACATCCATGCTTTTACTGTTTTATGAACTTCAAAGTCCAGAATACTGGTAGATCAGGTCACCTACTAATCAGAAGGTTGGTGGTTCAATTCCTGGCTGCTCTGGGCTGCATGCCAAAGTATCCTTGGGCAAGATACTGAATCCCAAGTTGCTCTCTGACTCAAAGCATTGGAGTATGAATGTGTGTTAATGTTAGACAGCAAAAGCACATAGCTTAGTTACACATGGAAGTGCTTGTATGAATGGGTGAATACAAACGTGTTGTATAAGCGCTTTGGGTGCTCACTTAGAGTAGAAAAGTGTTATATAAGAACTAGTCCATTTACCATGTGGGTAAACTTGTTACCTGTTCAGAAAAGACCACAAGCAGAAGTTTTGAGTATTCAGCAAAAGATGCAAATCTCTAGCAAACCTCAGAAACAGATAGACCAGACTGCACTTTGCAAGAACATCAAAAAGGGGCACTGAAGTAGACTGGTGCAACAAGAATCAGAAGAGCTAATGAGTTAAAGCTCTTATCTGCCAGTCTTAATAAATAAGGTGGTGTATCGGTTATGACTTGGTCAATCTGGTATTGATTGATGATTTCTCTGCTGGTGGAAGTAGCAGAGATTAAATTATGAAAAGGTATCACAACTGATGTACACCATTTGATCATTCATCATTTCTTCAATTTGTCAAAGCAACCAAAGAGGTCATCTGTTATCAATGTGACCAAGCTGCAGTCCAGCTGCAGAACATCATACTTAGGAAGGTAGGTCTGGGAGAACATCTCCAGGAAGATACAAAAACTCTGACATTCAACAAGTCATTGGAGCAAGATTTTCCACTAAATATTAAACAGGAGGATTTAGTTTGGATTTGTGTGTCCAATTACTTTTGACATCCTTCTCCTGACTTCTACAAATTTTCTTCCTTCATTTCTTTACTCCAGTCTTCCATAGTAAATATAAAGAAATTCAGTGATCAAATTTTATACAAAACTATAGAATGTAGTGAGAGAACAGTGCTGAACTCAATGCTTTTTATTTGTTTTACTGTAAAAACATGTCAGTTCATTAGTTTCAGAACTGGACTTCAGCGATGGAATTCCATCTGTCATAATGAGGTTTTTCAGTTTTTTGAAGATTATTCAGAAGATGTGTATTGCATAATACCTGTTTAATATAAATAACCTAAGTTAGATTACTGTACAGTATGAATGCACATACACAAGCAGTCTATTATTTTAAATACTAATAAAACAAAAGGTGATAAAGCTTTAAATTGTATTTTTTTTCTGTAATTGCAGTTCAAAAACAGCCTTTGTTGTTTTTACCTACAATGATGGCTTATTGAGTCCAACATAGGTTGGCGAGAAAAAAAACACACAGAGAAGAAACGGGGTAACTTGCAGAGAAATGATTAATAATTTCTTGGCTTTACAATCTCAAAGAATATCAACGGTTTTTTTCTCACATAGTTAGGTCTGTTTTAATTTTGACATTTAATTTTTCAAAAACCTATGAACCTAACTGTAGATATATGACTAGAGTTTGAACTTGAAATATCCATTTGTCCCTAAATTATGCTTCCAAGCCCACTTTCTATCTCAACTGAACATGGAACAAATACGTGACAAAACTACTGTACTCTGACAAATAGATTGCTCATCTGGCAAAACATTTGTTGAAACATCAGGACATGCATATAAACATAGCCAAATGAAACAAATAAATCAGTTTAACATAAAAAGAAAGAAAATATTACAGAAACTCAACACATTAAAATAGACCTGTTTTAAAATATTCGATTTACACATCTATTTAATTGCTTTGAGTGTAATACTGAGTGTCTGTCCTATACCAGCTGCTAAAAATTCTTTCAGATAAAAAAAAATCTATGAATTCATCTTCATATAGGCACTTCTGTACTATTTTTTTTAAGAAAAACTAGAGCCTGATTGATATAGTATTTTAAGACCAATAGTGATATTTGCCAATTCATAAACCTGATATTCCAATAAATTTCTTTCAGATACATGAAACATGAACAGATTTCCCAAACATTGATGTGTAATTATTTATTTACTTGTTTACACTCTGCTTAACTCTGATCAACTGGTTCCTATGTTAACAACACGAAAGTTCCAGAGTGCCCTCTGCTGGACAATGTATGTAACATCAATGCTTTTAACATGAGTGGAGGGTGTTTCTCTTGTCTCTTCTTTACTTTAGAAACTTTAATTTATCAGCTGTTATAAATGTCGACAGCAATAGATCAGCAAATGGCTAATATTAGCCACCTAATAAATTAGTCGGCTCTAAGAAAAACACTGTATGAAACATTTCCTTAGCCTTATAACATACAATGTCTAACAGAGAAATTAAAAATTCTTTAAATCACAGTCTCCAGGATCATTAATACAACTGTCATGTAAAACATTTGAACACAAGGTCAACAATGGCAAAATAAGTATAACACAGAAAACTAGTTTCAACCATGAGGCATAACAATGTGGACAAGCTCACAGTAAGCCAGCATATCTATCTCAAGAACATTACCATTTTGCTATTGCTTAACAAAGGAAACTCTGTTTAAATATATACAGTGCCATGAATGGTATTTGCTCCCTTCCTGACTTTTCCACTTCTGATGGCTCTACTCCAAAACCATATGGAATGGAGCCATGAAATCTGGCATATGCTTTCTGTACTCTTAATAGCTGCTCCTAACACCATTATTCTAGAATAATGGTGTACATACATATACACACACACACATTTTTTATATATATATATATATATATATATATATATAAGGAAGGGGGCAAATAATTTTTCACAGCATTGTATATACTGATGATCCACTGCAGAGAAATGTAGGTCAGGGTGGCAGCAGGATAAGAACGGTAGACATTTAGTCTAGCAGCATTTTCCACCTCCGTCTGGAAAATTGCAAAGTCTTTACCCAAACTACAAAAAAATACATATTCTTTTCAGTGTGTCAATACTTGGGCATCCCCTGAAAACACAAAAGATTAAAAACTGTACTCTTTCTATGGAGAAACCTCATTTGACTGATTGTTTATGAAATCTCACTACCCAGACCTCATGATCCTAGACAGATGGGAAACTGGGGTCAGAAAAGTAAACCAATCAAAAAAGGATAAAACAATACAGTACAACTAATCATTCATCAGATACATTAATATCTGGTACAATACTCTTATTCTATTACTACTATTCTATTCTACACTACTACTCTATTCTACTGAAAGTATTATTCTTTCTCTTCTTGGTTATGAAATTATCCTTTATGTGATTCAACTGTACAGAGAACATGATAACTCAATGTTATTTATTCAAAAAAGTATACAACAGTAGTCACCTCAAGGTGCTTTATATTGTAAGGTCAGAGAATTTCAATTGCCTATCAAGAGTAAGAGACCCCAGACACAACCAGGCTTTGAGATCACATCTTGGATCATGTATTGTATCATGCTGATCAATGATCTTTTACAGCAGAATCACATTACAAAGGATTACTTCATGACCAGTAGGTCCCACAGAAATAAAGAGCAACCGAATGTATCCATTATGATTAAAGGATAATTTATGGTGCATTTAAGTCTCAGAAAATAATATCTTAACATCCACTATGTTACCTGATTAGGCAGGTTAGGCTTAGATTCACATCTACACCTCTATATAGAATTTTTGCCTATTTGATATACATGTAGAGTTTTTTCAAAAGATAACATCTTCCTAGTTCCTGAAATTATGCTTGTTTAGCTTGGAGTTAAAGGTACCCTAACCCCAACTAGAGGTGGCAAAAGTACACACATTTGTCACTTAAGTAAAAGTGCAGTTACTTATGTATAAAAGTTGAAGCATTGATCCAGCTTCTTTATTTAAAAGTGAAAAAGTTCAGGCTCTGAATTGTAGGCTCTTCAAAGTATAAAAGTAAAAAGTAGCTCTTTGGTTGATATTTCTATCAGCTATTTTTTTGCCAACCTAAATCAACCTCATGAGATACTAATAATATCAATACAACCGAATAAAAACGGTAACACAGTGGCGCAGTGGTTAACACTTTTGCCTCACAGCAAGAAGGTCCTGAGTTTGAGCCAGGGGCGTTTCTGTGTGGAGTTTGCACATTCTCCCTGTGTCTGTGTAGATTCTCTCTACGGTCCAGAGACACGCAGTTAGTGGGGTTAGGTTAATTGGTGATTCTAAATTGCCCATAGGTGTGAATGTGAGCGCGAACGGCTGTGCATCTCTCTGTGTTAGCCCTGCGACAGACTGGCGACTTGTCAAGGGTGTACCTGTCCTCTTGTCCCGTGACTGCTGGGATAACATTAGCGCTATTTGCTTTTGCCTGCATTGAAGATAGGTGTAGGTAACTGAATATAGTTAGGTTTTGAAGTGGGTCTGGGAACCCTGAGATTGATTGTTGTGATGCAAGCAGATTTTGTGTACAACCTGTGATCAGCTGACCTTATGAATTTAGGCAACTTATTCTTACTATATGTAAGAAGAAGGATTTTAAATTCAATTTTGTATTTAACAGAGTCTGACCACAATCCTACTTCTAAGTGGTTCACTGATGACATAGTGGATGTTAAGTGGTTAAAGTACTTGGGAAACTTTGTGTGAATGAGGCATTTTTTTTAAATGATTCAGATAAAATAAACACTTAAGTTGACTAATATGAATTTTAAAAAGTCCTTCATGCTACAGACTTGGAACTAACATTGTTTGGGTTACATGGAAGTCATATAAATTCAAAAGATACAAAATCTAGCAACAAACTTTGGGTCATGATTGATAGATTAATACAGTATTCTGTTTGTAGTCCTTAGCTTAGCTTAATTTGATTTGAACACCCTGTAATAACAGGGTATTATAACTTGAGGTTATCCAATAAGAGTGACTAGGCTTGGCGAGCAGTTATCTGACCAACCTGACCACAACTGAGATTTGATTTGTTGCAAATGTCTCTGTTCTGACATCCTAAATATGTGTGTATTATTATGTACTTAACTTTAAGCATTGCATAACAATGTTTCTGTCTTAACAAATCTGAAGTACTTGTTAGATTTGCTACACACAATCCTGTAATTTAATCAGCCAATCAGCTTTAGATACTGCAGCAATAACTGAAAGAAAAGGCTGTAACCACTGAGTTTTGTCCCATCAGCTCCCACAGAACGTTCATGTGGCTGTGTGGAAGAAATGGGATTAGGTTTTCTTGGTTGGAGAGTGTGTCGGTGATTTAGCTGAAACTTTAGAAAAACTCTGACAGGAAGTGACCTTAACATGTATAAAGATCGATGCAGGTGAAAGACTTGAACCATCCATCTTCAGCAGTCGTACATGACGATAACCTGCAAAGGTAGGGGGTTGAAGATGAGTAGAGCATATGGTTATTCATACTGTGTTGATGATTTAAACCAGTCACCGGTTCAACCCTCCACATTAACCCTACCACTGGGACACATACCTGTGCGGACACTGGTGAAAGGGAGAGTGTATTGTCCCAGGAAGTCATTTCTTGAGGTATAGTCATGATCCTCCACCAAAAAGCGCACCATAGCCAAATCAGGGACATGGACAGTAAAATTAAATGTGCAGTCCCAACGTGGATTAAAGCCTGAAACAAAGAATACAACAAGTTCACACACTAATATATACAATTTGTAAAGTGATAGTGTTCCCAACCTTCTTTGTCTAATAATAAACTGAGGAATCCATTTATTATAACAACCTAAGATGACTGTCTAATAGAAATCACTGCATAGCTCAAGACTACTTCTGAAAACAAGTGTCGGTGAACACAGTTCATCACTGCATTGACAAATGCAAGTTCAAATGTTACCATGCAAAGAAAATAAAACCATATTTTATGCATGTTTTTGTATGTTAGTGCCCTGACTTCAATTCAGGAGATGAGTGTTGAGGTGAGGAAGAAGAGATGACATATTATCCAGATGCTGGTCCTGTTGTCCCTTTCCTTCACATTTTTGCTTCTTTGGTGAAGGGGACCCCTTCTCAGGTATGATCCTTCATATAATGAGTCTAAAGGTGCTGACACAAACTAAACTTTGCCCCCACAGCATGAGAATGCCTGCGCCTCTTCCCCTTCCTTCTATGGCATACTACGCTTATGACAATGCATTAATTTGTTGAAAGACGTAATTACACACTAATCAAGGTAAATTTATGAGTCCAGTATTTTTTCTATTAAATAAACTCAAAAAAATTATCTTTGAGAACCTGCAGCAGTTGTCTATAAATATTTGGAGAGTAAAAAGATTGGAGTCAAGAAGAAATCCACCAGCAGGCTGAGCCTATAACAATTCAATTTTAAATTAAATTTTATTTACATCAGAATCGCCAAATCACAACAAACAGCAGTCTCAAGGTGCTTTATATTGTAAGGTAAAGACCCTCGATTAATTACAGAGAAAACCCAACAGTCAAAACGACCGCCTATAAGCAAGCACTTGGCGACAGTGGGAAGGAAAAACTGCCTTTCAACAGGAAGAAACCTCCGGCAGAACCAGGGGAGTGGAGGGAGACAGGACAAAAGATGTCCTGTGGAAGAGAGCCAAGGATTATTAATAACTAATGAATAAATGCAGAGTGGGATATAAACAGAATAAAAGAAAGGTGAATGAAAAAAAACAGTGCATGATGGGAAAACCCCCAGCAGCCTAGATCTATTGCAACATACAGTGGTGTGAAAAAGTGTTTGCCCCCTTCCTCATTTCCTGTTTTTTTGCACGTTTGTCACACTTAAGTGTTTCGGAACATCAAACCAATTTAAACAATAGTCAAGGACAACACAAGTAAACACAAAATGCAATTTGTAAATGAAGGTGTTTATTATTAAAGGTGAAAAAAAATCCAAACCATCATGGCCCTGTGTGAAAAAGTGATTGCCCCCTAAACCTAATAACTGGTTGGGCCACCCTTAGCAGCAACAACTGCAACCAAGCGTTTGCGATAACTTGCAATGAGGCTTTTACAGCGTTCTGGAGGAATTTTGGCCCACTCATCTTTGCAGAATTGTCCTAATTCAGTTACATTAGAGGGTTTTCGAGCATGAACGGCCTTTTTAAGGTCATACCACAACATCTCAATAGGATTCAGGTCAGGACTTTGGCTAGGCCACTCCAAAGTCTTCATTTTGTTTTTCTTCAGCCATTCAGTGGTGGACTTGCTGGTGTGTTTAGGATCATTGTCCTGCTGCAGAACCCAAGTTCGTTTCAGCTCGAGTACACGAACAGATGGTCGGACATTCTCCTTCAGGATCTCTTGGTAGACAGCAGAATTCATAGTTCCATTTATCACAGCAAGTCTTCCAGGTCCTGACGCAGCAAAACAGCCCCAGACCATCACACTACCACCACCATATTTTACTGTTGGTATAATGTTCTTTTTCTGAAATGCAGTCTTCCTTTTACGCCAGATGTAATGGGACACACACCTTCCAAAGAGTTCCACTTTTGTCTCATCGGTCCACAGAATGTTTTCCCAAAAGTCTTGGGGATCATCAAGATGTGTTTTGGAAAAATTGAGACGAGCTTTAATGTTCTTTTTGCTCAGCAGTGGTTTTCTCCTTGGAACTCTGCCATGCAGGCCATTTTTGCCCAGTCTTTTTCTGATGGTGGAGGCATGAACGCTGACCTTAACTGAGGCAAGTGAGGCCTGCAGTTCTTTGGACGTTGTTGTGGGGTCTTTTGTGACCTCTTGGATGAGTCGTCGCTGCGCTCTTGGGGTGATTTTGGGCGGCCGGCCACTCCTGGGAAGGTTCACCACTGTTCCATGTCTTTGCCATTTGTGGATAATGGCTCTCACTGTGGTTCGCTGGATTCCCAAAGCTTTGGAAATGGCTTTATAACCCTTTCCAGACTGATATATCTCAATTACTTTCTTTCTCAATTGTTCCTGAATTTCTTTGGATCTCGGCATGATGTGTAGCTTTTAAGGATCTTCTGGTGGACCTTACTGTGTCAGGCAGCTCCTATTTAAGTGATGTCTTAATTGAGAACAGGTGTGGCAATAATCAGGCCTGGGTGTGGCTAGAGAAATTGAACTCAGGTGTGAAAAACCACAGTTATAGTATGTTTTAACAAGGGGGGCAATCACTTTTTCACACAGGGCCATGATGGTTTGGATTTTTTTTCACCTTTAATAATAAACACCTTCATTTACAAATTGCATTTTGTGTTTACTTGTGTTGTCCTTGACTATTGTTTAAATTGGTTTGATGTTCCGAAACACTTAAGTGTGACAAATATGCAAAAAAACAGGAAATGAGGAAGGGGGAAAAACTTTTTCACACCACTGTACCTAAGGGATGGTTCAGGGTCACCTGATCCAGCCCTAACTATTTATCAAAAAGGAAAAGTTTTAAGGAAAGTTTTAAGCCTGATCTTAAAAATAGAGAGCCTGTCTGTCTCCAAAATGCAAATTGGGGGCTGGTTCCACAGAAGAGGGGCCTGAAAGCTGAAGGCTCTGGCTCGCATTCTACTCTGCCTCTACAGCACTCTGAGAGGGAAGTGCTCTATTGGGGTTCTATTGTACTATGAAGTCTTTAAGATAAGATGGGGCCTGCTTATTCAAGACCTTGTATGTGAGAAGATGAATTTTAAATTCTATTCTGGATTTAACAGAGAGCCAATGAAAAAAAGCCAATATTGGAGAAATATGCTCTCTTTCTAGTCCCTGTCAGTATTCTAGCTGCTGCATTTTGGATCAGCTGAAGGCTTTTCAGGGAGCTTTTAGAACAGCCTGATAATGAATTACAATAATCCAGCCTAGAAGAAATAAATGTATGAATTAGCTTTTCAGCAGGATGTTTCTGATTTTAGAAATATTGCGCAAATGCAAAAAAGCAGTCCTACATATCTGTTTAATATGTTAATTGAAGGAAATATTCTGGTCAAAAATGATTACAAGATTTCTCATAGTGTTAATGGAGGCCAAGGTAATGCCATCCAGAGGAAGTATCTAGTTAGACTCCGTTATTTTGAGGGAAGAATAAATTTACACTGTTATATAAGCTGCACACAGACTACTTTTCATTGTGTCAAAGTGTCATTTTGTCAGTGTTGTCCCATGAAAAGATATACTTAAATATCTGCAGAAATGTGAGGGGTGTACTCACTTTTGTGATACACTGTATTTATAAGATTTGTGGGGCCAAGTACAATAACTTCAGTTTTATCTGAATTTAGAAGCAGGAAATTACAGGTCATCCAGGCCTTTATGTCTTTAAGACGGTCCTGCAGTTTAACTAATTGATGAGTGTCATCTGGCATCATGGATAGATAAAGCTGGGTATCATCTGGATAACAATGAAAATCCATCCATCCATTCTCTTGCGCTTATCCTGTTCAGGGTTGCTGGAGCCTATCCCAGCTGACATAGGCCGAGAGGCAGGGTAAACCCCACAGCCTGTCACAGGGCTAACACAGAGAGACAGACAACCATTCATACTCACATTCACACCTATGGGCAATTTAGAGTGACCCATTAACCTAACCCCACTAACTGCATGTTTTTGGAATGTGGGAGGAAACCGGAGTACCCAGAGGAAACCCACGCAGACACGAGGAGAACATGCAAACTCCACACAGCGAGTGTGAAAATTTATACAATGCTTTCTATTGCCTAAGAGAAGCATTTATAGTGTAAATAAAATTGTCCTAGCACAGAACCCCGTGGAACGCCATAATTAACATTAGTGTGTGAAGAAGACTCCCCATTTACATGAACAAACTGGAGTCTATTAGATAAATATGATTCAAACCACTGCAGTGCACTATCTTTAATACCTATGGCATGCTCTAATCTCTGTAATAAAATGGTATGGTTAACAGTATCAAAAGCTGGGTGCCCGGGTGTCTCAGTGGTGGAGCAGGCAGCCACTTCCTGTCTTTTATTTGTGAATAAAATCATGAAGTCATTACTAGTTAAAGTTAAGGGAATCCTTGGCTCAACAGAGTACAGGGTTATAGCAGCATAACTAGGCGATAGGTCAGGGTAACCTGATTGAGCCCAAACTATTAATTTTATTAAAAAGGAAAGTTTGAAGCCTAATCTTAAAAGTAGAGCAGGGGTCTGTTTCGTAAATGCAAACTGGGAGCTTGTTTCACAAGAGATGGGCCTGATAGCTGAAGACGCTGCCTCCCATTCTGCTTTTAGAATCACTAAGAACCACAAGAAAGTCTGTAGTCTGAGATCAAGGGCTCTGTTGAGATAATATGATACTATGAGGTTATTAAGATGTGACAGGTAATATAATATTATCTTTAATTTCCCTGACAGAATCTTCCTAAAGGGATTAATAAAGTTTTATCTAATCTAATCGAATAATGAAACACGCATAGAACTATCAAAGGTTTGGAGGCCAAGGACAGAAACAGGAAGCTGCCGCTGTCAATTACGGCCAGGGAACTGCTCCGGGAACCAGGTTTTTGAAATGGCCAGCTGCAGATTGGGACCAACTGGCAGCTGACGAGAGTCCCATGGGTTTAACCAACCAGGTGGAGATTACTGCAGTAAAGAGACTCTCAAAGATCCTCCAATGTAAAGAGGTCACGCTCCTATACAAAACAGTGCACAGAAAAAAACCCACTAAACTACAATAACTACAGCTAGGACTGTAACACTGTCCTTTCCAAAAACCAGAGATCTCCCCCTAACGATGTTTGATTATCTGGAGCAGGAAGAAGGTGTGCTACACAGGAGAGTTTTAGCAGACCAGAAGGAAACAACGTGAAAGTTAAAAGGGAGTCCCTGCTCCGGTTCCCAAACCAGAGCTCAACCAGTAATTCTCAGTTACTGGATTTTTGACACACAGGTCACGTCAGGTCAGGTCAAGTGAACAAACATTGTTTTGACACACAGGTCAAACTAGTATGCCCTGGCTGCTTGGTCCAAGATAGTGGGTGCAGCTGACCCTGACCTACCATTTCCTAAGTCACTGTAGCTCTACCAAAGTCACTTTTGGCCAGATTTAAGGGGTGGAATGCTTCCTTCGACATCTCAAAAATGTTTTTGAGTGTTTGAATGTGCTGTGCCATCTAGGTAAACTTCAGTTTTTATAAGGAGCAATTATGTCTGCGACAATTTTATGGAAACCATGACGATAGCCAGTCATCCCAAGAAAACAGCAAAGCACATGTCTGGTGTCAGGCACAGGGAAATAGTAATATAATGCATTTTTCAATCAAGCACATACAGATAGCATATATTTAATTCCTCAAAACTGCAATTAGTTTTGTACTGTAACAGTGCTTGTTGAGTCTACATTAGTTTTAAAATAAAATGATGTAATCGCCGGACTCACAGATAAGTCATATCCCTGTGACCATGTTTTGTTTTTGTTTTTGAAAACATAGCATATACCTAGCAGTGTTATGTACCCTAGCAAAGATGGTCAAAGTACGTATGTGTATTTTATTCATTTATTTATTCGTATTTTATTTGTTTATATCGTGTGTGGGACAGAGGGCATATGGTCTTATAAAAGTTCACAGAGACACACCACCGGTCATGAACACTGGGTGTTAAAATATGTGTCTGCTACAACAACAAAGACGCATTATATCCAGTGTAATGCTGTAACTAGAGACGTTCTCAGCTAACCATCATTTGTATATCATAAAGTACAATGTGTTACATCAAAGATGTATTTCCTCCACTGTAATGCATCCACTATTGATGTTCTCAGCTAACCATCACGTGTATGTCATAAAACACGTCATGTATAATCCTTTCATTGCATCATCAAAGCAGTATTATCTCTACTGAGACCAAATGTGGCTACACACAGATAAGTTTATTAAAGATATTAACAGAGGCCGAATTCTCCCCCATCACATGCAGAAAAACATATATAGTTTTTTGATCAAGCCACCATATTCATTATGTAGCTTCTCTAATTGAGTGTCATAGTGAAGTAGCATGTGCAACGTTTGGATCAGCTGTTTTAATTTAGCTATATTTCCCCTATGAAGATCCAAGGTTGATATAAGTAAATATTTCAGATGTTTATACTATTATGCCTTTCATTAAGTGTTATCTCCCATATGTATTATTATCGATGTTCTTGGCTAACCAGCAGTTGCATGTCATAAAGACTTTCTGTTAATGCCAATCCTTTGTTCATCAAAAAACCACATTATCGTTTTTGTTGATACCAAACAATGAAACCCGTAATCATATTGTGTTAAAGCATATCAATGCATCACCAGCCTTGCTTACAATATTCTTAGATCACAGAATGTGCAATGCATCCTTAATATCATTGAGTCTACAATCATTTTTAAGAGGAGATGTGGCCTAACACTAGCACAATACTTAATCACATAGTTATAATGCCATGTCCCTTGCATCCATTTTTCTTTCCTTTTGTTTTCAAAACATAGCATATATTTAGTGCTGTTATGTACCCTAGCAAAGATGGTCTAAGTACATTGTATTTGTATTTTATTTTGTATCCTATGTATATGAATCGTGTGTAGGACAGAGGACATATTGTTCACAGAGACACACCACCGGGCACATGTTTTAACACTTGGTGCTACAACAACAAAAATGAACTATATCTCATGTAATGCTGTCACTAGCGATGTTCTCAGCTAACCATCATCATCATGTGCCTGTCATAAAATACACTGTGCTACAACAAAGACATATCTCCATTGTAAAGCAGTCACTTCACTGCTTCATAAAACAATATGTGTTAAATCCCTTTCCCTGCTTCATCAAAAATATTTTTTATCCGTACACGGATTAAAAACACATCTAGTTTCACTTCACTATCACGGTCTTAAGTATTTTACTTTGTAACATAACACTGTTTGTTGTTGTTGGTCAAAGTCTGAAACAAAATGTTTTAAAAATAAAAGTTTGGGGGGCTATATCAGCTGTAATAGTGGAAGAGGCAGGCTACATGGCTAACACAGAGAGACATGCATTCATGCTTACATTCAAACCTATGGGCAATTTTTTTTTGAATCATCTAACATGTGTGACTCTGGACTGTGGGAGGAAGACTACCCAAATTTCTGCCCATGCAGAAATGAGAACATGCAAACTCCTCAGAGAAATGACCCAGTCAGATTCAAATCCAGGATCCTCTTGCTGTGAGACAACAGGGCATTGCACCACTATCCCACCCTTGGATGCTGAAGTCATTAATTTATAAACTGATCTTTTGTCATATACATCTACATATGTTATATACATATACCATTGTTGTCAACATGATGTGTTTTCTTCTTATTGTTGTCAATAGGAGCGCCGTGGATTTCCACCCACACTTGAGGGTCCACAATGGAACTGGGCTTATCCCATTCTGGTTTAGGCAACTGCTGAGCTGAAATGACCTGGAATAACAACACAGCAGGAGATATCTTTATATGATTATTTATTTTATTTATTTGATCAATATAGAGCAACAGAACTGCAGTAGAGTATATGGACAGATTTCCTTTATGAGTTGCATTTGGATTGAAGATGGAGTCAATTAGAGCTCCCTGAAAACACCACAAGAAACATCAGGTCACCAATCCTAAAGTACTCCTAGAAACATTTATTTTCCATCTTACCCGAACAGTGAGCATGACAGGTCTGTGGCCAGGGCCTCCTCCCACATTCTCAGGGTTGAAGGTACTGTCCGACTCACACATGAAGGCAGGCTTCAGGATGTACCCACACCCACCATTCTGCAAGAACCTGCCTTGGTTCAAATCCATCTGCTCACCAGGTGTCTGGAAGTTCAGAGCCACTGGAAAAACCAAAACAGCAGTGTGAGGAGCATGTGGGCCTACTGATATAATATCCATTATGCTACCCACTGGAGGATGGAGTGTGGGAGCACAGAGTGACAGTTCTTTACTAGCCTGTTTGTTTTTTCTTACCAACATAGTAAAACATAGTATTAAAAAATTCTCTCACCAATTTGACAGCCTCCATTCCACATCTCCTGGGGATTATAGTTGGAGGAATGGAGGCGCTGGCCTGAGGGGTAGATCCTACTAAGCTGGTGACTGTTGTGACGGACAAAATACATCCCTAGATCAACAGAACAAGGAAAATTCAACAATTCTAGCAAAATAAAAACATTTTTTTTTATCCTTGAGGTCCTAAATAAGATATAATAAACATTATTTTCTCCATCCAAATTCTAATTATGGGTTTGCATGAACTTCTGCTTTTAGACTGCAGCTTACAGTACTGTGCAAAAGTCTATATTTATACATGTTGCTTTCAAGGTGCCCAATGTTCTTGTAATTTTTTTAATTGGTCCTGAGCAGTAGATCTCCGAGCTTTCTGAAGGTCTTCCAAAGTTTTTTCTGAACATTCATTTTCAGTCCAGTCATTCTACCAATTCAAGAAGAATGCTGTTTTTCTTTATTAAGTCACTTAACATGGACTTACAGTATGAATCATTTAAGCATAAAAAAAATACCTAACTAAGAATGAACATGTGTTGTGTGTCTACCCATAACAGACAACTTAGCAAAAGAATAAAACAATTTAAAATTGCATCTTTAGAAACTTTGTATCTTGGTATTACGATAAATTCTACTTTATCATTTAAGAATGATGTTAAAGATATATCTAAGATCATTAAATCTAACTTACACAATTTTAAGCAAATCAGATTATCACTGCCGGAAAATGCAGCCAAAATGTTTCTCTATTCTATGATTTTTTTGGATAATTGGTAATTGACAAGCGGTACTATTTTAAAATCAATAGAATCTTTATTTAAGAAATCTTTAAAATTGTTGGATGGAAAGCCTCTTTCTTTTCATCATTCTCCTATACTTCAAAAATATAACATTTTAAGTTTTGAAATCTTTAAAAAAATTCAAGTTTGCTTGTTCTATTTATAAAATTTTACATGGGCTTGCTCCACCTTTATTGGGTGAGTTCATCATGCCAAAATCAAATATTAGTGGGACAGTAACTAGAGCCTCTATCAGAGGTGATTGTGCAATACCTTTTAGGCATACAGCATTTAGCAAACAGGTGTTATCAGTCAGGGGGGGTGAGATTTGGAATGATATTCTGACTGTAATAAGAGAATGCACCACCTTTGACAGATTTCAAACTTAGCTTAAAAAATGGCTAAAGAGGAACCAGATCTAACCAGGTCATTAACTTGTTTTTAACGTGCTGTAATTAATGGTGCATGTTTTATATCTGTTTTTGTGTTTTTGTATTGTGGGTCTTTATGTGTCTTTTTTCCCATGTGTAACTTAATGCTTTTGTTAATGTTTCTATGGTCTATATTTAGATTTGTTGTTAATAGTTTGATGTTTTTTTTTGTCTGACCTGCCAGGGACTACAGATTAAAAGTAGCCTTTTTGGATAATTCTGGCACATTTACATTGTGATGTTCATTAATGTGTGCTGTCCCTTTTAAATAAATAAAACAAACAAACAAAACATCACAGCGGGGATTAGCTAGTGAATTAAAAACACTAAAAAGAAACTGAGACCTGTGACTGCTGCTAAAACAACATTAGAGAAGTAAGCAGACTTTGCATATTTGATTGCTTTCTGATACTTTGACAAACAGTCATTTAGCGTCTATAAGGAGATGTGATGCTTGTCCTTTTGCCACTTTCTCTCATCTGCATTTCACACATCTGTACTGACGTGTGAGTGCAGGTTGTCTCATCCAGCCAAGGCTAAGAGGAAGGGTTAGTGTGTTTGGTTGTAAAAGGGGACATACAGTCCAATACAGTAGTGCTAGTAGATATAAAGCAATTAGTAAGGTCCAAAGCTCGAGCGTAAGTCCAAATTGTTCAAGTCAGAGTTTTTAAAAGCAGTGCTAAAATCTACAGCACTTGAAGGGTTAATTACATATACACATCATGCAGAAGATCCTTGATTTATTCCAGAGCTTCGGACCGGTGTTGTAAATGAAACGATTCATGACGATAACGAGACAATAACGAGATAAACATGGCTCTGTGATGACTAAAAGATGACGAGACGTCTGTGAGTTTTCGTTGATGAGACGAAACTAGACGAGAAGGTTAATGGATGTTCGTCAGTCATCCAAAATGCATGACAAGTCTGCCTATTGTGCTTGTAATCTGTCAGTCAAAAGTTAAAACCTATCAGTAACGCTGCTGCATCCCATCTATTTTTGTTCATGCCCACTACCTCCAAAAAATGCGCAGTGTTTTTTGGCAATCACGCGTAATCACGCAGTCCCGTCCCTGTCAGACAAGGTCAAGTTAAGCATGTGTTCCTCATGCATTGCTTATATTTGGGGCATATGTATGGTCATTGCACTTTAGCAAATTCTGAGAAATTGCTAAAGTGAGAATGTTTTTTGTTTACTGCATTTTTGGAGTAATTGGTTCCACTGTTACCGCTAATTATTCAAATTAATTTGTAAAGACTAATACTTTATTCTTTTTTTTCCCACTAAAGCTGACTAAAACTTGACTAAAACTTTTCGAGTTTTTGTCGACTAAAACTGAACTAACACATTTAGAAAGAACTAAAACTGACTAAAATTAAGAAGCATTTTCGTCCAAAAGACTAAGACTAAAACTAAAACTAAAATGGTTGCCAAAAATAGACTCCAAAACTACAAGAAACTGAGTGAAATTTGGCATACTATGTGTTCCTTACTCATCAAAGATATGCAGCACAATATTTAGATTCCTGGATGTTTAGTACCCTTTGGCTGTATTTATCTGAAGTAGAGAGTAAACAACATGGACAATTTCATGCTGCTAATGCTATGATAATATATGGTAATGATATGCAGCTTCTTTTTCATGCCTGACTGCCTTAGCCTAATCATATCATCATATTGTACTGTGTGATTGGCTATGCCTATTTATACCATAATTGACTGAAAATGGGGATTCCCCATATCAATAATACTGACCTAGGTCACTGTCCAGCTGGCAGCAGCTAGATTAGGGGTCGGCAACCTTTAACACTCAAAGAGACATTTGAACCCGGTTTCCACGGAAAAGAAAACACTGAGAGCTGCAAATACTACCGGAAGCTGGTAGCAGCTACTGTGAGTGACGCACATATTGCGAAACAAAAAGAAAAAAAAATTATTTTAATATTTCAAGATCATAATAATGTTCCAATGCAGAACTACAACAAAAAACAAACTGACAAAAATAAAATGCACTTTAATTGGATACTTATAATTTACTTCCCCAAGCTGCACAGAGCCGCAGCATAAGCCTGAAAGAGCCGCGGGTTGCCAACCTCTGAGCTAGATAGTGAGAAACTGGGGAATCCACAAATTCTCGGTAAAGGGCCAGTCTATTTATAGTAACATTAGTTCTAGACTGCAGCCTTACTGATTAGCGTATGATGCCAACTTCTGATTGGCAGAGCATTGTTCATCCTCATCGCTATAAATAATACAAATTATGACCCATCATTGAGCCACATTAAACCCCTACCTACTGCTCAGCATTATTGCTCAAATGTAAACAACATGATTGCATTATGTTTTGTACATGGTTGCCTTATGATTATAGTGATGTCATACATAATGCCTTAAAATATGCACATTATGTAGGGATGGGTCTTATTTAAATATAGACCATGGTTGTGTTCACTGTAATTTAACCCTCAGTTACAGTAAAAATACAGACAGAGATGATTAAAAGTGAATGAGGTGCTACATAAAAAGTACAAGGGGATGTGCTCATAGTCAAGTTGAGCAGGCGTGTGGGTGGGCGTTTGAGATAGCAACTCCACCCCAAGCAGGAAATTTTGGCTTCACTTTTGCCAGGTCGTTCATCTTTTATACAGTCATTGGTTTGCACGTTTCAATAAATTGATGCACCTATTTCCCATTTTGCTAGCAAAATAAAAAGAAATGAGGGGTGGCTCAGTACTTTTGCACAGTACTGTACATGCCATTTTCTCTTATTCTTTAAAAATTCAAGTTTACACATATCCTACCTGAGTCCTTAATATGCCTGAGTGCATCAGTTTCAGAGAAAGATGACATGTTAGTTGCTGGGCTTTTGGCAGCTTGTTCGAAGCTTGTAAAGGGAACACTGAGAGTGTACACAACCAGCTCTGACAGCTCTGGACTCAGCTTGGAGACACCTGCCTGGCATCACATGCACAGAAACCCATCAAATTAGTTACCATCCAGAAGCAGTGATCAGAGGTACTGCTTCTGGAATGATGTTGTACCAACCTTTTTATCCTCCTTCTTTGTTCTCGGTTTGCCATCTGCTTCCTCATCTGAGGAACTGAGGTCTGAAGAACTGGATGAGCATTCCTCCAACTTCTCCTTCTTCCCCTTCACCAGGATTTTACCTTTAAGATCCTGACACACACACACACACACACACACACGTTAAAATGCCCACAATACTTTATTCCAGTCCGTTACACTAATTAGCAGATATGTCTGTCTGTGACAGTCTATGGATATAGCTAACTAGTGTTAACTGATGCTACAAAAAGTCCAAACTCAGTGAGTGATGTCTACATCCGTCTGCTATATAGAGTCAGTGGATTTTCCATAACTTGTGTTATTTACAATACAATCAATGGGATCCATGGGAATGATGGTTCCTTTAGAGACGCTATAACCTGGTATGTGTCACATACCATAACCATAACCATCACATACCAGTCGAGATTCAGTATATAAGACAAACAGTCTACTTGCTGCTAGGAACTGCAAATGTATTGAGTGCCAAAAATACCAAAAGTTAATTCCAGCAGATTTGAGTCAGTCGTTTAGCACGATTTTAACACCTTAAACAATTTTCACCTGGTTAGACATAAATTGATCTCATTTGTTCCTGTTGCAAAGTTCTAAAAATATTTGTCACATTTCTACACTTGTGATGCACAATGGCAAAGGCAGTTGCTGTACAAAATTGTTCAGTCTTGCTGCTAATTATGTAATTTATCCAAAATAAGCCAGTTGACAGTGCAAGGGTGAGCTGAAAGCTGATACCCACAATTCGAGAGGCAGAGGAGAAAGACTGTGTAAGAAGTAGTGTAGGAGGGGAAGAACAGTCCTATCAGATGAAATTTGAAGATCTGTGATAGACCATGTTCTTGTTCATTCATGTTCTTGTTAATGAAAGCACCTTATTAAAACAATGGCCTAAGTCATTTTTTTAACTGAAGTTTTATTTTTGCCTAAATCATATTTCCAATGTTTCATTCATTTTTTTGGCTTTTCTGAAAAACTTGAAAAAATGACCATTATTTTAACAAGGTGATGATTTATAAAAAAACAAAATTAAGAATTTTCTGTTCCCTCTTTGTATATGTTTAAATTTTAAATATTGAAGTATTACAGGCCTATATGATTTACTCCAGTTTCCAGTTTAGAGGGTTTTGCATCTGAACTCTTCATATTTCTATATTCATTAAAAAAAATTTACAACAAAAATGCCTTCTGAAAAGTAGATCATGTATAGATAAACTTGATGTTCTCATGTACCATTTTATTGTTTCCCGTGCTCATCATATCTATAATGAGCACAACTGTGCACAATTGCGGTGTCTCCATAATAACTGTCAACATAACAGAGCAGAACATGTAAGTGCAAGATCTGAACACCACATAATTAAAAATAGTATGAATTTGAAAGGAAAATTGCTATATCAAATAATAATATATATTCCTTATTCCCTCACTGTTACTATGTTTCCACCGCTGAGGTGCCGGTGCTCGTGCCCAGAGCCGGTGTCAGTTTCAATGAACTGGCAAAACGCTCAGGAACAGGCCTGCATTTCCACCGTGCTTTGCGAACTGATCCTTTATGTATGAGTGTGGGCAGGTCCTTGTCTCAACACGGAAGCTGAAGAAAATTCTGGACCTTGAACAATTATAGTCAATTACCCCTGCCATAGGCCATGTGTGGACTTGGAAACTGAACTTTCACCAGTTCTATGACTACTTACCTCTGGAGAAGGCAAATTGCGAGAATCCAGGCCTTCAAGGGGCTTTGTTAGAAGCTTGTCTCTCAGGATGGAGTGCAGCATTCTAGCCATTACTTTCTGTTGCTCCACAGAGCAGTGGTTCTCCACAGACAGAATTAGAGGGTAGGGAGAGGACTGGGAAAGAGACACAATGTTGCAAAGTCAGTGAGAAAAGGATGGAAATGATCACTTGGCCTGTCAGCAGAACTGTCACTGTGTCTAAGGCCAGTCTATAATGTGGATATAAGCTATAAAAATGAAAGTACATACAGTATGCTCTCTATCAAGCACTTAATTGGGAAGACCTTTACACCTGTCTAGTCATGTAAATATCCATGCAGCAACAGTACCATGCATATACTCCAGCAGATCCATCAAGGGATAATGTTTATATCCATTATCAATATATGTTTACTAAACAATAAATATTTAAATATTTTTGACAAAGATGACATCTGCATCATCTTGCAAAACTGGTTTTTAGAAATTTTTCTCTAGTTCAAGATACATAAAACATCCTTAAGAGAAAACCAAGGCTTTTGGGATAGTGTCAATATCTGAAGTTTCTGCTGGTAGTCTGATAGTGTGAGAATTTTTTTTCTTGGCTTACTTTGGTCTCTTTAATGTAAATCAATCAAGGTATGAATTCCATAGTCTGTGAACACAGGAAGCAATGTGCTTATTGCTTTGCATCTAATGGTTGGGTTTTAGCAGACATTCCAGGCTCCAGTCGCCTAGATGACCCTCAAATATATTTACACCCCTGTCATGATTCAGTCATAATTTCAGTGGTAGTTGCTTTAATTGTTCACCTCAAAGTTGAGAAAAGTTTAACTCATGACCTGCCTGCTTTGTGCCACCAGTGGTTATTTTTTTTAGTGGTTATATCTATCTATCTTTCTATCTAAAAAAAAGACCTGCCTCAATTTTAGAATGTTGCTCCGAAGTATGCTTAGAAGTATATCATTATTGTCCGCGTAAATGTATTAAATTTGGTCATTTAGAAATGGTGAACTTCCAATATTTATCTGTATCATATGTACTTCTACATTAAGAGTTGGTTTTCTGGAAGAGTTCTTTCAATATCTGATGTGTAAGAGGAGTCTCACACCAGAAATAACTCACTTTAAAAGCATACTCATTGATAGTCTCAATCACTTCAACAAAAGGCACTTTGGAGGTAAGTGTGTGTCCATGATATATAATTGGTTCTCCTTTATCTCCATCCCAACAGTCCAGCTCCACACAGCGACAACCATGTTTCAGTGCTCTAAGAGAAAAATCAACAAGTTTTCATGAATAAAGGTAACAGTTTTAAAAGACTGTAAAGTAACTTAAAAATATGTAACTTAAAAATCATTTTTAGAAGCATGAATGTAACATCAACAAATAACTGCTATCAAAAATTCCAACACAAAGGCAACAAAATAAACACTTTTGTGGCTAAATAGGTTTTTACTAGTGACAAATTTGGCAAAGCTAAGATTAGCCAGCTAGCTCAACTTGATACATTGGGCACTAGTTACTAGGTAAGCTCACATTACTTAGCATTAGCCAGAAAAAAAGTTTTATCCAATGAGGACTGTGTAGCCAAACAGGAAATTAGCCACCAGGAGTAAGGTACTGAATAACATGAGCAGGGCATTTGATTCAAGGTTTTGGGAATCAGTCACTTGGCTGAAGTTAGTTGACACTTGCACATCTGCTCACACCGAAAATTAGCAATTTAGCCACGGAAAACGCCTCTCCTTGAGGTATCAGTCCTTTATGACCAGTTTTAAGTTAGTTAAAAAGCCTCAACGACTCTTCTGACCTCCTACTTCAGCTGCAACTTTTTTGGCTTCCACATCTCTGCTTGCAACTGCAGAAAATACCTTTGGTTTAGTATTAGGGATGAATGTTTCACATGACAGGATTCAATGACCATATGATAATTCAGTGTAAATGTTTCCTGCCATGTATTGTCTGATAATGCTATGCTGCCTTTATCAATAATGGTTTAACAGTTATGACACTAATTAATCAATTGAGTTTGCACACAGCCCCTGTTCGTCACACTGTTCATTGTTACCGTATGTATGGCTCTGTGCTGCTGTCCCCAGTCAGTTGGTCCTTAGTGAGGTAGGTGTTGTGGGACGACGAGATGAAGTAGTGCGCCAGTGGGTGCGTCATGTCTTGGTAAACTCTAGCATGTTCCGGGTTAAACACACAGTTCTCCTTTGACAGCATGTACATGGTGAAACCATTGGGGGTCATGAAACTATTCTTCCGGGCTGTACTAGGCAAAAAGTACAAAGTTTTAAAAAAATGTAAAAGGGATTATTATTTAAATACATTTCAACTTTATTCTTATATAGATATAATTTCTCTGTACATAGACTGTTCTAGACTGGAACCTCTTTAGTCCCTGATAAAAAGTACTGCACTGATCAAGAATTACCTCTTCCCTTTGCGATATCCCCATCCTGTCCTATTAGACATATGTGTGAACTTTTGTCAGAGTTATAGTCAAAACTGTGCTTTCCAAAGCCACAATAATCTTTTCCTTTTCCCCACAAATTTCATCCTTTAGCATAGCTTAATATTTGTAGGGTAGCATTTATTATTATTTAATGTCTTAATTCTCCAACCTTGGAATTTAGTGTTACTAGCACCTTACCCCACTCATTAAGTTCATAGGTGAGTATGAGGCTTTGGGCATGAATGAGTGAGGCATCCTCCCCCTGGTCCTTCAAGAAATCCCTCAGGTCCACAGTCGAAAGCACACAGCCATTTGCAGAATAGCGGATAAATATGATGTCCAGCTCTGGTCTCCGCAACAACTCCCTACAGAAAACTTCAATCTCTCCGTGATCCAGACGTCCATCAGCTGACCGGTCACATTTCTATCAGAAAGAAACAAATAATAACAGTTTGTTCATGTGCAAACAGAGGTATGAAATTTACCCATGTCTGTTTACACAACCCCATCTCTGCTAAAATATTTTAATCCTTGGTGGGGATGTGCTGCATCTTGAAATAGTCTCCAGCGCAAACAACAAACAAAGCAGAAACCTTTACTTTTAGCATTCAGGCTCTTATGACAGTAGAGATGACTCTGCATGAGGGAATAGGGTGGGGGGTGATCCAGATGCATTTTGTTCCAACTCTTCATTAAACCACCAGGCTTGATCAAATGCTGCCTCAGAGTCATAACACTCATGCTGCAGCCAGTCTTGCCACTCTCTCAGCCAGCCACCAACTCAGATACTCGCCAGCCTGCCCATTCTCCAGCGCTCAGCTCTGGTAAACTCTCCCAAACAGCCCACAGGCTATGACATAAATACTTAGATAACTATTGCAGTAGTAAAATTTTACAATTCTATAGCCGGTGAGGAGTGTAGAGAGGTGAAGATGTCGAGGAAGAGTGCAGCAAGAGGCTGTCAGAGGATAGAAGAACGGAAGGAATGAAGTAAAAATAAGCTTTTTAATTAGATTATATTTAATTAATTAATTAATTAGCCTTGAGACAGACTGGCGACTTGTATAGGGTGTACCCTGCCTCCAACAGCTGTAATCGGCTACAGTCCCCTGCAAACCTGAAAAGGATAAGCAGAAAGGATATCCTAGAAACAGTCCTACTGTAAATCAACCACTTGCCTGATCATCGACTATCCAAAAAGTGACTTGTGCAGTTTTTTAATTTAAACTTGTTGAATTGCAGTTAAGCATTAGAAAGCCTGGCTATGAAGGGCATTCTGGAGAAATGTTACTGCACAATTTAATTTTTGCATCTTAACTGCTTGTATTGTTCTATTTGATTGGATTGCCTGTGTCCAAAAAAGAAAACTTGAGACTGAAAAAATTGTGCATATTCATGTAATTTAAAGAAAGTTCATATTTGTCTATAAATGTTACATTGACAGCAGTAAGAAATAATAAATACACTAACGTTCATGGCTACTTTGGTTGCTAAATTAGAGGAAAAAAAATCACGTTTTTCGACAAATCACACCCTGCAAGAAACATCTCAACTATAAGCCCCAAGCAGCTTCCAGTTAATCAAGGTCTGTTTTCAGTCAGGTCGAGACACAGACAAAATTGTTGGTATCCTTCTGTTAAAGAAAAAAACCTACAATGGCCACTGAAATAACTTGAAACTGACAAAAGTAATAAATACAATTCACTGAAAATTAACCAATAAAAATGATAAATTGCTTTTGAATCAACAGAGTTCAACAGAATAATATAATTATATATATATATATATATATATATATATATATATATATATATATATATATATATATATATATATATATATATATGGCTACTTTGGTATATATATATATAATCATTGCGTGTACATGGACCACAGAGACCTAAGAAACACTGTCTCAGAAAAAGAATTTTTGACAAGCATGTTAAAGGTAAAGGCTATAAGACCATCTTCAAGCAGACACAGTAGTTGAAATGGACACTTTTCCTTGTTTTTAACACTTGGTTTCACTTTAATAGTTTGTATGTTATAACTTCAGTCTTCTCTCCATTTGGCTGAAGGACCATGAGTAAAACCATGAGTAGCCCACAGATCAGTTGGTGGCAAATTAGTATAGCAGTATAATCAAATGCCCTTCTGGTGAGTTGAAGTTCAGTTCTGCTGTTAAACTTCAACTCACCCAGGTCACAGTAAAATGCTGTAGTAACATTTAGACAGGTTCTCAGTCATAGTAGAAAAGTGCTACGCTGTTGATTGCCCGGCACTGCACCATGCTGAGGTCGTCTTGCGCTGGGCTGAGAATTTCACCGGTTCTCAATCAGAACTCTTCTATCACTGCAATTAACAAGTGGGCGTGCAGACCTCGTACTCCACCCCATCGCAAATACCAGACTCAGATTTTTTTTTCTCACTAGATTGCTTCAGTATAGTATTATTTCGTAGCAATTTTCAATCTACCACCAGGCATGGCCTGTTTCATTGACAGTGGTCCTGTTCATGCTTGATTTTGTGGTGCCACACAGAGCAAAATGGTGACCAGAATTAACGTGATGGAGAAGAAGAGGAAAAGGGGAACTCAAAGGGACAATTTTGGGCTTCCTATTAAACATAAAATCCCAGGAGCTGTGAGAGGCCTTGTCACGGCCTTAACAACATGATTGGGTTAATAAAACATCTGGATTATAATGTTTTTGTTGTGTATGCTTTTTATGTGATTTCTACAAACCCATAAGTGGAAGGAAATGGTGCTCTGGGACCCATTGAATGCATGATATGTAAGTGTAACTTCTGGTTTATAAGCAGGAAGAATTATTGCTCTATAGATAAGATAAGATAAGATAAGATAAGGTTTATTTGTCAATGCACATTATTCACAGTACAGTGCACAGTGAAATGTATTTTGTACCTGCAGTCGATAAAGTAGTAAGAATATATAAATAAGAAGAATAAAATAAGTAATCCACACTATACAGAATAGAATAATTCTATTCAAGAGGTTCAAGAGTTGAGGCGGTAATGCCACCCTGGGAGCAGGGAGAAGAGAGAGTGTCCGGGATGATTAAGCTGTTTAAGGATCTTCATAATCCTTGATCTGCACTGTTTGGTGTAAATGTCCTGCAGGTTGGGGAGGGTAGTTCTGATGGTCTGTTCAGCTGAATGAACCACCCTTTTAAGGGCCATGAAGTCCTGTTTAGTACAGTTTTCCATCCAGGTGGTGATGCTCCCACACAAGATGATCTCAATGGTGCAGATGTAAAAGTTCCGGAGAGTCGGGAGCTTGAAGTCTCTCAGCCACCTGAGGAGGCAGTGATGCCGTCTGGCCTTCATCACAGTGTTGTTAATGTGATGAGTCCAGGACAGGTCCTGTGAGATGGTCCCTTTCAGGTATTTGAAAGTGTCCACTCTTTCCACCTCAGCACCACTGATGAAAAGTGGATGGTAGTCCCTCTGCTGTTTCCTGCTGAAGTCCACAATCAGTTCCTTTGTTTTACTGACGTTAAGCAGAAGGTGGTTCTCCCGGCACCAGTTCCTCCTCCCTCCTGTAGGCTGTCTCTTCATTGTGGGAGATTAGTCCCACAACAGCCATGTCATGAGCAAACTTTATGATGATGTTGGACTCTGACGTGGCCTCGCAGTCACAGGTGTACAGCGAGTACATCAGAGGGCTGAGCACACAGCCCTGGGGGGATCGTGTGTTGTGGGTGAGGAGGGATGAGGTGAGGTGACACACTCGTACCACCTGTGGTCTGCTGGTCAGGAAGCTGTAAAGCAACCTTCACAGCGATGGGCCCAGGCCCAGTTCCAACAGCTTAGAGACCAGTCTGGAGGGGAATATTGTGTTAAATGCTGAGCTGTAATCTACAAACACCACTCTCACATAGTTCCCCTTACCACTGTCCATGTGGGAAAGGGTCTTGTGGAGAATGAAGGTTATGGCTTTGTCTGTGGATCTGTCTGGCCAGTATGCAAACTGTAGAGGGTCGAGGGTGGTGGGCACTGAGGAGGTGATGAACATCGTGATGAGTCTCTCTAAAACATTTCATCACCACAGATGTGAGTACTACGAACCTGAAGCCATGCTGGGGTGTGGTTTCTTGGGGACAGGGACTATAATGGACTTTGTGAAGCAGGTGGGAATCACACACAATTTCAGTGTGAGGTTAAATATCTCTGTAAACATAGGTGCCAGCTGGTCAGCAAAGGTCTTAAGGACAAGTTTGTTAATACTGTCTGGTCCTGGGGTTTACACTTCTAAACAACCTCCTCACGTCATGCGTCGGCTTCCCTACTTGAAGCACGCAAAAAAGTTGTTAATTTCATCACTCAGAGAAACATTCACTGGGGGTGTGTGGGGCTTTGTAGTCTATGATGGCATGTAGTCCCTGTCACAGTCCCCTGGAATCAGAGTGTTGTTCCAGTCTGCGGCCGTAGTGATGTTTAGCCTCTTCCACCGCTCGATGGACATTGTACTAATTCATAACCAAAAACACAACTCAAAGAAACATAAGGCATGCTGGGTGAATGGCCCAGGATCATGACAGGTAGTCAATCCACTGATGATATTCTTCTCGGGGATGGAGATGATAATGGAGGACTTCAGGCAGGGAGGATCAGCAGCCTGACTGAGGGACTGGTTAAAAATGCTGGTAAAAATACCAGACAGCTGAGCCACACAGACCTTCAGTACCCGTCCAGAGACACCATTGGGCCCCACAGCTTTCCCGGGGTTCACAGTTTCCAGCAAATGTCTCACCTCTCGCGCCTCCAGCCTGAGGATGTTGCTGCTACCTGCTGATGGGTGCTGGATGGCTGTCTCTGGTTGTTGTACCTTGAAACGCGCAAAGAAGCTGTTCAGCTCCTCTACCAGATTGATGTTATTGCTGTCAACCGACAGGCTGGGTCTGTAGTTTATTATGTGCTGAACCCCTTGCCACACCTGCCTGAAGTCATGGCTCTGGAAACAGTCCTCAAACCTCCTCTTATACGCAGCCTTGGCCTCCCTGATGCCCCTCTTCAGGTTGGCTCTGGCAGTGCTGAAAAGCGCCTCATCACCAGCTCTGAAGGTGATGGTCCTCTCTCTAAGTAAGATCTGCACCTTTCCATTCATCTATGGCTTTCTATTTGGAAAAACATGGACATTCTTGTCCACATTTACAGTGTCGGTGCAAAACTTGATGTAGTCCAGAACAGTTGAGGTGTACTGCTCCAGGTCTTGATGCTTGAAGACGTCACCGTCAGTTGTTTCAAAGCAGTCCTGCAGCTGTTGAGAGGCACCTTTGGGCCAGGTCTGAGCAGTCTTAGATGTAGAAAGCACGGTTTTGCTGAGGGAGTGTATGCTGGAATCATAAGCAGGGGCAGATGGTTTGACTGGCCCAGACGTGGCAGTGGCACAGCCCTGAAGCCCAGCTTGATGTTGTGTGTTGTTCCCCTTTGTAGGGCATTTAACATACTGAGGGAACTTGGGTAGCACAGTCTTTAAATCAACACGGTTAAAGTTTCCTGCAATGATGAGTACAGCCTCAGGATATCTGCTCTGTTGGCTACTAACCGAGTCATGTAAGAGACCAACGGCCAAGTTAGTCCATGCCGTCTGTCTGTAATAATCCTACTAAATACAACATGATATTCATTTTGTAAATTAGGCTCCCCAAGTCTCCTGAAGAACAATAAAGCCTTGACTGACAAGATGCTATTTTATGAGCACACACTATCTGTGTCTAAATTCAGGGGATGCATCCTTTGAAGCCCATGAAGACCACGAAGGCTGTAAGTAAGAAGCTGTGAAACTGGACGACCTAGCTATATCCGCGTTGCCCACCCTTACCTCAGCATGGCTCATGTCACCTAGCAGCGAACAGAAGCTGTTAAAATGGAGCCCAAACTATTGCTCCTTTTTTTGGTTTATTTAATATTCATCCATCCATCCTCTTCTGCTTATCCTGTTCAGGTCATGGGGGGGCTGGAGCCTATCCCAGCTGTCATAGGGCGAGAGCCAGAGTACACCCCGTACTGGTCACCAGCCTGTCGCAGGGCTAACCTAGAGAAACATACAACCATTCACACCTATGGGCAATTTAGAATCACCAATCAACCTAACCCCAGTAATTGCATATCTTTGGACTGTGGGAGGAAACCGGAGTACCAGGAGAAAACCCACGCAAACACGGGAAGAACATGCAAACTCCACACAGAAAGGCCAAAGGTGGATTCCAACCCAGACCATCTAGCTTCTAGCAACAGTGCCAACCACCATGCCATCATGTTGCCCGTTTATTTAATGTCAACTCTTAATTGGCATTTTCATTTTGATGTTTAGTTACTGTAGACTGTATTTTTTCTTGCTGCTGTTACAGAATAATTTCCCAAATATATTGACAGCTCTCCAGTGAGACAATAAAGTTAAATACTATCTAGTTATGAAGCTTAACTTTAATTTCAGCCAAACCAATTTGCTCAGGAACAAATGAAACACTGAAGTAAACCGAACATCAGCCATTGATCTGAGTGAATTTCATCTGTGTTTAACTTCCACTCAACAGCGAAAGCCAGTGAGGGTTTGAAAAGGACGTGTCGGGAATCAGGCGTTCTCTCCGGGTATAGGGAGCCTCAATCGCCATGTCAGCTGGCAACTGGCGAGGTGAGCTGGTGCAGCGTCAGAGCACAATTAAATGATATATTGATAAATGCATTGATAAACTGAGCAAATATTTGAGGTTTACACATCTACATTCTTTTACAAGCTTTTGTCGTCTTGCTATGACATAATTGGCCAACAAATGTGGCCTTCAAGGGATGCAGCCACCTGAATTTGGACACAGCTACTATCTGTCAGTTTCTAAGTGAGGTGACATCTAATGTCAAAAAACTAAGATGGCAAAAACACACAGTTTAAGGCTTCACAAACCAATGGGTGACATTACACAGCCTTTGTCCATCTTTGTATACAGTATACGAGCAAGTCAAATAGAATATTTTTACCATTTAAATTGTCTTTGAACTGTGGGAGGAAGCTGAAGCACTTGGAGAAAACCCACACCACACACCTGCAGGGACAACATACATACTCCAGACAGAATGGCCCTAGAACCCTAGAGGTTAACTTTAAGTTAAGTCATTCACTTAATTACATGGGTAGTGTATTAAGTGTATTTTGCTACCTGGAAGAGGCTGCGAGCATATTGGTCACTCAGGTCAATATTGATCATCTGCAGCAGCGTCTGAACCTCATCATAGCTCATCTTGTCGTCGTGGTTTTGGTCAGCCCGACTCAAATAGGAATGAATCCAGGTCACATTGTCAAGGAAGCAGCACTGAGCAATAGTGTTTTAACATGAAGTTTCATTAATTACTTGGTACAATGCTGGCCCTCTTTTAAGAGTCCTAGTGGCCAATGATGGTTAACTATATATAAAGTAGTGCTTCTATAAATACAAATAAACAAAAAGTTATTTACACTCAAAAAGTTAAGGATATTGATCAAGTTTCTCCTTCTGGGTCATGTTGCCCATCCTCTCCTGCAGGGTACGGATGCCGCGGGCCCAGCACTGAGCCTCTTCCTGGCTCTGACACAGGAGATCCAGGCTTTTGCGAGTCCCTTTGAAGACCACTGTTAAACAGTGGCTTTCAGGTACTGAGCCAGCCATCTGCCGCAGTGTCTCTGACTGGCAACCTTCGCGCACACACTCAACATCCATGATGGAGACTGGGGGATGGAGGAAGAAGAAGAACAAAGAACAAAGTGAGTAAAGAACAAATACTAACTAAACATCCTGGAACTGTCATGGTTTTGAGTTGTTTTGTTTTTTTTATCTTTGTATTTTTGTTTATTAATAGGGTTTCTGCCTGGTTCTTGGTTTGTTTGTTGTTTACAATTTGATTCCTTGCTTTTTAGTTTATTCTAGCCTCCTCAGCTTCCTCTTGCATCTTGTTGCTAAGTCTTTGTCTCTGTTTTTAGTTATTTCCTGTTTTGTTTTGGTAGTCTCTTTTCTTTGAGTAGTGCTTTCCATTTTAGTTCCTTTTTCTTTATCATTGATTTTTGGACTATGTTTTGCCTCTGCACTTAGATTTATATTTTTGTACTTTTTCAGCCAAATTGCCTGCCACATTTTGCATTTGGGTCCTAACCTTCTACACTCCTCTAATATGACATACACACACAACCAGAAGATGGACCCAGCCAATTCAGCTGTCCTGTCTGGGGAATTGAAAGAGGAACTTCCAAGGCTTTTTAGGATTTCCACGTAAATTTGTGAATCCACAGATGTTAAAACTGTATGGAAGTTTCAGCGATGAAAGGCATAATTACAAACATCCACAGCTGCTTCAGTTCCCAGCTATTTCAGAGATTTTTACTATATTTAGCCACATGAAAAAACCATTACAAAATACTAAAATTAGAACCTACTCCCCCTCTTGACACCACAAGTTCCCCTGTTCCCTGTGTTTTTCTGGCACCTGGTCTGGCTTCTTGTCCAACATATGGTCTGAGGATGAGGAACTAGCTTCCCAAGACCCTCCAGCTATTACATCCAGGAGGAAGCAACACTCTTGTTGTCGGTGTTCCATACCTCAGCCACCTTGGTCCTCACCACCCAGCCTTCCAGCCTTGACACCACTCACTGACCTGTTGGAAGTCCTGCTGACCAGCCCTTCGGAGCTTCTGCTGCCTGGCAGTCCTGTCAGCTCCACATCAGGCCCATCTTCATCATTTTTGGGGTTATAGGCAGAAGGTGTGGAGCCAGCTGCCTCCATTCAATCCTCTCCCTCTTCCAAGAGGAAGCAGGCCTCACATCGTTGCTGTTCTTGCCACAGCTCAGTCTTGTTTCTCCACCTGGATCACATGACAACGCCAGAGCCCTGCCAAAGCCTGCTTCCTCATCTAGGTCAGCCGACACCAGGAAATCCCCAGTGACTACTCCACCTGGGGCTTCTCCAGTCATTGCTAACCCTGAGTATCACAGAATCTTGAGCCTGTGTATCCTGTGAACCCTCACTATCCTGAGCTGGCAAACCCAGTCACAGTCACAATCCAATGGGGTCCTGTCCAGAGCCTTGTCCTGAGAAAATCCAGCAACCCATGTGTCCTGCACAGTCCCAGCCAGAGGAGTCTATGTACCCTGTGCAGTCTTTTCTGCTTTCCACCACAGCAAGGGCAACACCGTCTCTATGCCTTGCACCACCTTTGGACCAGGTCCCTGAAATGGTTATCCCTGCCCTTTGGCCTCCTCTGCACCTCAATTCTGCCTGTCAGCCTTTCTTTTAAAGTTTTTGGACTCTGTGGTTTTGTTTTATTACTCGCCCTCTGTCCAGACCCTCTCCACCCACCCAGGTCACTGGGTGTAGTAAAAAGATTAAACAGCATAAATGTTTTTCTTAGGAAATTCTGGTTAATTTCACCTTTCACAGCAAACAATATGGCATTCTGTGTCTGACCTGTCTATATGTGGAATTTTAGAACTCACTTAACTTTGAATGGTGACAGGCCCACAAGGCTGGGAATGACTGTACTAGACCACCCAGTCAGTTGACAACAAGCTTTTTAATATCCACACATCAAGTCCAGTTCCATCCCTCGAGTTTTTGTAGGTTTAGAAACAGATCTGAGAAGACGGTGGAATTAAGAGTAAAATGATTTAGCTTCTATGTGTGGATGAGATGATTCTTGTTTAGAAGCATATTATAATAGAGGGAAAAAAATCTCTATAATGACCTGTAATGTCAGGAAGGCAAGAGAAGAGACCATAAATACACACAGTCAGACCTTGATGCTTAAACACAGAACCACATCACAGGCAAATCTAGTCCTGTGGCAATTAAAGGCCCAGTACTGCACTTGGGAGTGGCTGACTTATGGCATGGTAACTACACAGCATCAAACCACAGGCTCCAGGGTGTACTCCCGCCACGTGTCTTACAGACCAACTGTTTGAACTCAAGAAGGACTGACTCCCATTTTGTGCTGAAAATAGATGAGCCCTATAATCAAGGCACTGTGTGTGACCCTCAGATAGGGCAGCAGTGAGAGAGTACACTGTACAGAGCAGTAAATAGCATTTAAATTAGATACAGTACATTCATGTGTCACCCTATACACCCAGTCAGCACTGAGCTCTGGAGAGGGAAAGGCTGTTTGTTACAGCTTATTGCATGGGTTAGATGTCTTCATGGCTCTCAGTTTGAATAAAAGAAAATGTAGTACCTCTAATCATTTTAGGTAGACAGGGCCTACTGATGTTGGTCAATGTGTCAGTAAATCAAAAAACTTAAGCATGTTTGTACAAATATATCATCTGACCAAGTCAAAAGGCAAATTCAAATGAAGCCACCATAACTTAAGGCTGGCCATAGTTCAAAACCTTCTTATCAAAGGCAGTAACCACATTGTCACACTTTATAAAAAAACATTCTCAATAAATAGAAATATGTATAGTTTATTAAACTTTATTTCACTTTTAACAAATAATTAGATGATAATAATATTTACTAGGGGCACACCAATTTTCCAAAACTAAGGTTTCATTGTCTTGGGTGTGAATTTAAAAAAACATTGTGTGTGTGTGTGTGTGTGGGGGCTCTTTTTTTTACCACAGCCTGTGATCATTTGATCGCAATTAGAATTGAAGAAAACATACATTCAGTTTTTCTGACATATTTCCAGCTCACTCGTAACCCGAATGACCTTTAATAAAGGTGTTTGTGGTTACTTATCAGAGGATCAGTGGTTTGATTCCTGACATCTCCAGTCCACATGCTGAAGTGTCCCTGGACAAGATACTGAACCCTAAATTGTCATGTGCATGTGATAGATTAAAATGTTTAATGGCAGGGGAAAAAGTGCTGCCTGAATGTCTGTGTAAATGGGTGAAACTAACAGCACTGTTAGTATTTAGTTAAGAGAATCAAAGCATTGGTGCTGTGAAAAAGTAACCCTAACCCTTTTTGGCATATTTCTTGTATGTATTTCAAATCATTAAACAAATGCTAATATTAGACAAAGATAATGTGAGTAAATGCAAAATGCAGTTTATAAATAATGATTCAATGTATTAGGCTCCCCAGGTGTCCTGAAGAACAATAAAGTATTGAGCTTGTTATGGTTTCTGGATATGGAAACAGTAGTAAAAACAATAGTTTTTAAACTTAATAGCTTGAAAGAATGATGTGTTCAATGAAAGAATAGATGTAAATAATATGGCAAAAGTTTAGCTATTGCCTGATATACAATTATTAATTTTACTTATCTTTTTATGGTTGATATGAACATCCACTTGTACCTGAAATGGTTTTTACTAGTACCCTGCGTGGCATCCTTACAGTTTGGGGTTTTATATTTCTGCTGTGACTTTATGCTGCTGCTATTAATTTCATTTTGTGTCAGTAACATAATGCTGGATGCACAAGAATACAAAAACTTACAAGATTGTTGCTCCTTGGCCCGGCTGGATGTTTTGTATGACTGACACCAGACAGTGACACCATCTTCCAGCAACTTCAAAGTCCGTTGCTTCTGCCAGCGAGGTGAGCGGACCTTCCCATGTAATAATTTAACATTTTACATCATATATAAATGTTATATATAGCTCTTCCAAGTTACTGCTAACAGCTACAAGTAGTTTATCATTAATAATACCTTCACCATACTGGAGCCCTGCAGCATCTGCCTCACATCTTCATCATTCTGCACTCCTAGAAAGAAACAGACAAAAAGGTGGTTAAAGAAAAATATGCCATATAAACTGTATTTGGGTGTGTATACCATGGGAGTGAGTACACATAATCCTGATTCATTCTGAAAACAGTAGCACTAAAAGAAAGCATGTGTTGAGGAAAGAATAGGTAGGGCACAGAAGGAGGAAAAAAGAAAGCACAGTTAAAATTATAAGCTGGTATGGATACATCTGCTGGACCACAGCTGCTCATGTGGGAGCTCTATAATAATGATATATGGTTCTTGGATTGATGGACGGATAGAGAAAGACAGAAGGAAAAAAAAACTGTATTGCAAAGACAACATTTAGAGGTGTTACACACTTAAGCCAGAAAAAAAGTACCTGTTAGCTGAATGGATCCGTATTTCTGCCAGTGGAGATTCTTTAATGTATTTAATGTATAATTTGTAAACAATATGTGCAGCAGTGTAATTTACACATATGAAGCTTCTTAACCTCTAACCTGTTCAGACCTGCCGAGTCCTCTTGTGTATTTCTGGCTAAAATTTGTTTTAAGTGTTTGAATTTATGTTTAGCCGCATGTTCTCCTTGAATCGCAGGCTGTCTGAATGTTGTCCAAAAAACAACGTGGGCTTCATAGATAATTGGGAAAGTTTCTGGGGAAAACCTGGTCTTGTTAGGAGAG
>JAMQGT020012843.1:0-23099 GCA_024447675.2 Pterophyllum scalare | reverse complement strand
TCAACTTTATGGATTTTATAACAGCATATTTAGAAGGGCACTCAGAACGCATTCCTCGCCCACCAGAAATTTTCTGTGCCAATACTACACTACCAAAATTGAATCAATTGTTCCTTGTACCACCCCAACAACTCCAAGAATTTTCATCAAAATCTGTTCATAATTTACCGAGAGAACCTACTGACAGACAGACCAAGGTAATCCAAAAAACCCTTCCTCCGCCTGTCAGTGGGTGAGGTAAAAACTGCTTCATCATACTAAAAATATGCTGACCACTTTACCTACAGTTAAATCCCAACAATGGAGGTTTGGAGGACTTGAAGGGATTCATATGGTTTAACCCTAAAAAGCAACCCTCTTAACCCTCTGCAGCAGGGCACTGAACAGGCGTGGCCCTCCAATCTCATTGTACATTCGTTATAATGACAATAAAGGCAATCTATTCTATTCTATTCTATGCAAACTTTGGTCTGTAGAAACCCTAAAAATATTTTTGCTCCAATTCCTGTGTTATCCTTTATCTTTCACATTGCTTTTTGCAACAAATTCAAATTAATTATAAAAAAAAGTTTGTTTTTCTAAAGTTTTTAATAAAGCGGTCCACAGGTTGCTGGCCTGCTGGATTAAAGTGACAGAAGGTGATGCAGTTTATTGGCGCTCACTGTAGGACACGATGATGACAGCAGCTCCTACACATGAACATGTATTTACTAATAATGAGGATTTTTCTTTTTATGCCACCAGCCTTTGTCTTTACCTGATTTCTCTACCAGTTCGCTCACATCCTTCTTCTCAGCCAGCCCGGAGTACCCCAGCCCTCGGCATTCCAGGATTGTCTTTAACTTCTTGTAACTGAGAGTAACTGGATCGACAAGCTGCGTAGCGAACATACCAGTCTCATACCAAACTACTGCCTCAAAAATCCTCGCTAACATAAACAACACTATGAAATACAAGAGCAAGAAGAACAGTTTCAACCACATGTTTTGGCTGAATGAAAACGCTCAGAGAAGGTCTGTCAGAGGTTGTCTGTGATCACAAAACAGGCTTACATTGACTTCCCAATACAGACTTTCCATACATTTACATCAGACAAAAATATCTGTATAGCTAGGAAGATATTCCCTGACCGTTCGCGTCCTTCACCGACTGTTTACTGCGCTAACGGTGACAGCTCACTACTTAGCTTAGCATCCCTGGTAGGCCTCGATGATATATCAAACAAAGCTAAGAGGACTTCCGCTGTCCGCTGCACGGGCAGCGGCTTCTCACTGAAGGGCAGCAGCGTGTCAGCCTGGCCGCTACAGTTCTTCTTCACATTCGCTACCGTCAGAAATCGACAATAACAGACGGATCTGGACGTGCTCCGATCAGCTGGTGTACACGAAAAAGATGGCGTCACATCCGGTTCCACTTGACACTTCTAAACCCCACCCAAATAATAATAATAATAATAGTAGTAGTCCTCAAAGTGTAAACAAACAAAAGTTAAACTAAATATTTTAATTATGCGCATACTGCTTGCTAAGAAATGCACGCATGCAGTGACAGGCCAGCTGACCCATAGAATAGTTTTTAATATCATCCATTTTCCTGCTCTTACGAGGCAAAAATATCTGCAGTGAAAATCATATCTGGTGATCATTCTGCCACAACGGTTTTCCACTGGATTCAGATCTGATTATTTGATGTCACTGCAATCACTGCCTTCTTAATGAAACCAGTTTGAGATTACATTTGGCTCACGGTATTTCATATGATCACAGCAAGAGCTGCGAATCACCAAACACTTAAAGGGCCAATTTTACTAAGGCTAAGCGAAGGCAAATCATCGCAAAAATGAGCGGATGGGAGTGGACGTTGTTTCTACTTAGTTTCAATGATAACCAGTCCAACGAACAGGCCTCTTCAGCGAAAAAATGTACCGTCAGAGTAGGCTCCGGAAGGGCGGACACGATTCTGATACAAGGGCGAACAGTGATGGAGACTCACTGTGCGGGAGCTAGGACTGAGACAGCTGCTCTCTAGCTAAAGTTCAAAGCTCAGGAGGACTCACGCAGACAGGTTGCTCCATTACAAACGAGTCTGTGGCATATACCTGAAATCTGTTAAAACTTAATGATGCGCGTAATTCCCCGCATGGCTTTTGTACATTTCCACATAATTCTGGCAGCAAAATGCGCACCACAACATAACAGAGCAATGAATTCCCTAATTACCATTTAGCTCAAAGCAGGTTCACAGAGCTGGTGTGTCTGTTAGCTCTGTGGCAGTCTTTACAAGCGTCCCATTGAATTCAATATTTGACTTTGCACATGAGAATATTTTAAAAACAGAACTAACGGCGTTATTCTTTAATTGTGAAGAAACTGTGACCCATTTTCCAGAAAGCTTGCACAGCAGCGTAGTCTGGAGCTGTATTTAATTTTTTAAGTGTAGAGATTAGAAATCTAAAAAACAAAACAGAACAAAAACTCCATTGTTTTACATAAATCTATTTTCATATCAAACACAATGTCATTAGATAAAGGTTGCTAAGCAGGACACGTATATGAAACAACAACATGGCACAGTTAACGTTTGAAACACATGAAATAAAACACAATACAAAAATTACCAAAGAAAAAAAAATCTGACTGGAACTGTATTTGTGGCTGAAGAGGAGGTGTGCCCATTCAAACACCGCCTGCACTGCTCAGCGATTATAATGGCATCAAGAACATCTGCACATAATAAATTATTACAGTTCCAATGACTGGTTTTCACTATAGGCACTGGCCCTCCTCAAAGTTAGACTCATGGAGCGACATCACTGTATTTTAAAGTGGATCTCCTAAAAATATGCACTGTGTGCTGAATTAGCAAGTGCAACTGAATGATGATGTGTTTGTGTGCTCAGATGTGCATGAGCTGAGTCAAGTTCTTTCACCGCCCCTATGAGGAGTCTTTTTTTCCTCATGGCATTGTTCATACTATCATTTCCATGTTGTTAAATAATGAACAGAACCATTCTCCACTTCCCCTGAAAGATTCTTCTGCCAACTTACATTAGATTTCACAGGTGGACTCAACATTAACCTTATTCCACTTAAAACTGCCAATTATATAGGGTCCTGCTGTTGTCAACACTGTCATTAATATGGATCACAAAAAGTAACTGAGCTTAGTAGCAGGATTGCTTTTTCTGCTGTTTTTTTTTTTTTTCTGGAAATAGTCGACTGAGTAGCATCAGGAAACACCACCAGCAGGTTCTTCCAGGACTGCACCAGCAGGAGAGATACAGGATGTGTTGAAGGAAAGATGCTGAAATTGGGGCTGCCAGGCACGTGAAAAAGAGGAAATTGGAAGAGTTTTATGGATGTGGTAAGAGAGGTGATGGAGCAAGTTGCAGAATACACAAATAAATGTTGTGGTGACCTAAGAGAAGAAGAAATGTGCTGAAATTGTCTGAAAAGAGGTCTCACAATTTATTTGTGCCAGTCAACCTCTCTAAATACAAATTCTGGAAACAGAAGTGTAAGGTGCAGCTGGGAGACTTCAGGATATTTTTTAAAAAAAGAAAAAAAGCTTTAAATTATTCTTTTTTTTAAACACAGAATGCAATCATTTAGATGAGTTGTGTTTTTCTTGAAGTTATTACTGAGTTGTTTACATAAAATAACAGAATAATAAATTTAAATATTTTAACTAAGTAATACTTTCTTTAATGCAGCATACAGCCCAAGTTCTATTCTCTCTTCACTGTGGATCACATGGTCAAACAGAATTAAGGAAAACTTGAAATCTCCATCATTGCTACAGATGTTACAAACCTCACCACAGTTTAACATAACTGATCTCAGTAAAGTTGTCATCCAACTAAACAATATTTAACCTTAACAGTGACATGGCAAAATTGCTTGATGGACATAACAAACCTTTTTTTTTTCCAGCTAAACTGCTCTTAAGGTTATTTCTAGCAGCTTTCAGAGGAATGGTTCAGATGAGGTCACCGCAAACTACAGAAGACAAATGAGGTGAAATATTTAGCAGTTAAAGAGCCACATACTTCCTCAGTTTTGGCAGATACCAATCTACCAACCAAAGCTGTCGTATAAAGTGATGTCAGATATCTTTCTGTTGCCTCAAAGTGTCCTACAATAATTAATGAATATAAATGCTTATAAGAAAACGTGTCTCCTCTGTGTTCTTTAGATCTCAGCCCTGTGGTTACTACAGTGGTTTAAAACTTCTGCTACTTTTGAGTTGGTACCAGAAATGTAACTGTTTAAAGTTTATGCTGTACACAGTAGACAAGCACAACAGGGTGGAACGATATTGATTTAATTTTGCTTTTAATTGCTTTTAGTAGTTCCATCAGTATTTAGTTTATACTTCATCTTTGTTGTGATTTATCATTTACTTAAGCTCCTTTAAATTTTCTCATGACATCAGTATATTACAGCATCATTCCACAGAAAACCAGCAACTGCCTGCCACTTGACCCCTCACAATCGTCACTGTTTTTGTACTATAATTTGAGTCTTGAGCCCTGAGCATTTCATGTGATTAACCCTATACTTAAGCATGAGGGATCAAAACTGCTGGGAAAAAAAATAAGGCAACTTAAAAAGTTCCAGACTTCCAATAACTCCTAAGTACTTCAAGCGCCTGTAATTCAATTAAACTATTTTCATAGTATGAAGGTAAGATTTTGCATGGCTCCATTAAATATGCTAAATGTAGCTGATTCTGAGCAGGCCAGAGAGTAAAACTGAGCAGATCTGACGGATTTTATATGGAATGACTCAGGTGTGTTAGTGTGTAATTTACACAGTTGTTTCAGATAAGAAAGAGAAGCGGAATACTGCAGAGCACTTCCAGGCTTGTGATGTGGGACCAATAAAAACTGGATGACACACAGTGCTATCAATCATTGCCATCAGTTATTAAACTGAAACTAGAGGTCAAAATGTTTCTTTCACAGCAACAATCAACAACATTTTACATACTATTACAGTTTCAGTCACACGTAGTGTGGTTTGTTGCAGGGTACCAAAGCACACACCCTTGTACAGATAGAAAACATGAAGAGTTACAGTAACCGCACTCAGCTCCACCTTCTCTATGGATAGCCTGTAAATCTCAGATGTCTCAGAAGAAAATATCTTAGCTGCCATACTTCAAGCTGAGCTTTGAAGGCAATCCTTATGTCTGGTCTGATGTTCTTACAGTGAGGAAAGGGCTTCAGTCTCCAGTGGCTAGTGCAGATTGGGATACTTCAGGCAGAATCTATTAAATGCATCATATATGGCCTGTCTGGAAATAAAACAGGTAGGCAAATAATTCTCAAATGATAACACAGCAAATGATAGTATGACAGGAAAGATCATGTATAAAAATTATGTAATTTGTGAAACACAATGTGGAATTTACCCATCTCAAGTTTTAGTGTGTGTTTATCTTTCACCCCTTTTCGTGTAAATAACAAAGGTGGTGAATCCACAGATATCCAACTGACACTTTACACATAATCATCTTCAGAAAGATGAGCTTCATCACACAAATCTTATCATTTACAATGAAAAATCTTTTAAAATAATCATGAATTAAAATGATATAATGGCTATGGATATAGTTCAAAACCCTTATCGAATCCTCTAAGAAAGAATAGCCTTTAACATGCAAAAAGTTTTATAGATTCCAGGTGTGCTTCCTTTTTGTCTTTCGATACTTAAGAGCATTTCTTTCCGGGTGTTTTAGCTCCAACCTGAACATGGAAAGAGCAGCAGGATATTTAATCTGTGGCAGATTAAATGAATATCAGCTAAAGCCTGATCCTGCTGAAAAAAACTCACCTGGCTGTTTTGTTGAATAACTTGTGTGATGTTACAAGGTGATGTAAGCACAGACTCGAGCTTGCAAAGAGCAGATTAACCAGACAACAGGCATCGTTCAGCAAATATTCTCATTAATGTTAAACTGTCTCCATCTATGAGACCTGAATCAGTCAACGCAGGCAGAAAGCAATAGGCAACCAACAACTTTGGCTCCTGGGAACTATTTCTGTAAAGTTTTTTTTATTTTATATTCATATAAAATAAATATGTGGAACATATATCACTCAAATATTTGAGTCTAAAGTGCAAAAGACATGACTCTGGTCCAAACCTCTGGCCTTTAGTCAAACACTGCAGGACTTCCCATTGTATTGTTCCTACTGCCTCCTACTGCTGCTACTTTTTTTTTTTTTTTTAAATACTAGATTTAATTTTTTTTAAAAAAAGGAAATAAAATGTGTAATATCTATTCCTATCAAAATATTCACACAGTTTGCATATTTTCTTGTGAGCATAGTTTAATTAGGCATACATGAGAAACCGGACTCAAGACATCTTTTTGATAGTTTTCTATAGTTTACCTGAAAATATTCTGTTTAAACAGGTATGCACTGATGTGTCCTCCATTCAGATATCGGACTTCACATCCTGGCCAGATCTCCTGCAGACTGAGGACCCCTGTTCGGGGCACGTAGGCATCCTCTTTGGCCTGGACAACAATAATGAGACTGGTATCTACAGGAACTACAACAGAGGGAAAGACACAGGGACAGATCATACACAACATTTAGCTGCACTGTTGTGCAAAAAACATGCAAATCTCATCTGTCAGAAAACAGTGATGATATAAGAAGAAAGGTGAGCTGTTAAACACTTCAGGATCAGTTGGATCCTCTCCAATTTGCATACAGAGTTGATGCACTGTGCACTTTATTGGATATGATTCTCTCATCTTGATTCTACCAAGTAATTTCTTTGTCTTGTTTTTATCGACTCTTAACTGCATTCAGCCCCATATTTTAGCTTATAGACTGCAGAGTTTGCACACTGATCCTGGCCTGATTTCATGGCTGTCAGAGTTAATGGGGTTTTATCCGATGTTATTTTATCTTCCACTGGCTCTCCTTATCCTCTCACCTTTTATTTGTTTTATACACTAAATCTTGTAAAAGCCAGTACAAAGGTCAGCATATTTTTAAGTTTGCTGATAATGCAGTTAGTGCGTCACAAAGATTGTGGACCTATCCTTAATGAGTTCACGGACTGGTGTAAAGCATTATTTGAAGGCAAAGACCATGTTCTTTATCTTATCCCAAATCAGCCGTGGATTTCAGAAAAATCCTGTGTCTTTTCTCCAGTGGAGGTCGATAACAGCGGGGTGTGTACATCAGCACAAACACCTGGGAAGTGTCACTGATGACAAACTGACATTTGAACACCAAATCATTTTTTTTGTAATAATTTTGAGAGACTTATACATGCTTTTATTATAAAAACTTGACTAGTGTAATGCTCTTTATGTTGGTTTAAATCAGGCCTCTCTTTCATACCTTCAATTGGTCCAAAATACCACCACTCATCTTCTTACCAAAACCCATAAGATGGAGGAGATCTTTACAGCTATTGCCATTGCCCCTAAACTGTGGAATGAGTTGCCCCCTCATGTTAGGATGGCCCCCACCTTGCATATAAAACTCTTTCAACCAGGAGCGAGAGCTTAGGTATTTAGGCTGTTGTATTGTCTCTTGTATTTTTGCAGTCCTTTTGGATATATTTATTGATGTGTGTGTATGGTGCATCTCTTATTTTATTGTGTAACCCCCTGTTTCATATGTTTAGCACTTTGGTCAACTTTGTTGCTTTAAATGTGCTTTATAACGAAGAGTGGATCAAACTGGATTTGAAACTGGTTCTCTTGCTATCTTCTCTTCCCCTCACCCTCAACTCCTTGCAGCAGACGGCTGCCTATCCCTGAGCCGGGTTCTGCTGGAGGTTTCTTCCTATTAAAAGGAAGTTTTTCCTTCCCGTTATCACCAAGTGATAGTAGAGGGTTGTGTGATTATTGAGGTTTCTTTCTAATACTGTACTCTTTACTGTTGTTGTGAATTGGCACTATATGAATAAAATTTAATTGAATTATCTGTAAAGAACAAACTGAATCAATTTGTTAAATGGTATAAAGCGTCATCCACACTAGAAGCAATATGCAACAACACGGTGACTAGAGACCAAAGTGAATGATACACTTCAAGCTAATACTGGCAGCAGGACCCGAGAAACTTTTCTCAACTTTCAGAAGAACGACTGAAACGGCTACCAATGATAATAAAGAATACCATTGATTGACATGTGACCTGGTAGTAAGTAGTGAGCGTCACCCAGGCAACCAGAGCCTGGAATGTCCAGAAGCGACCAGCCATCAGTTTCAAAGCAATGTGTGACAAGCAAATTGCTTTCAGTGTGGACACAGCTCAACAGGCTGATTGGTGAGCCACAGCTGAACCCAGCATCCCTGTATACCTGACAGCTACAGCAGACGGTCTAAAATCTTTCAATACTCAGTGAAAGACTTTAGGCAGTCTGTAGAGACCATTTACACTCACAGAATACTTCATTAACCACACTTTGCTAGTTCCTCATACAGTCATTTTTTTTCTATACCCAAGCGCTTTTCTTAGCTAACATTCACACACGCTCATGCATACCTTGCTAGTACCGGGTTGGCCTTCAGAATTCCTTTTTCAGATTTAGGCTGCACATTCATCTAACATCCAAATGCCGCACCAAAAATTGAGACTTATCTGACTAAACACAGTTTTCCTCTAATCCAATTTTGGTGAGCCCATGCAAACTGTAGCCTCAGTTTCCTGCTCTTAGCTGACAGGATGCTCAGTATGGTCTTCAGCTAGTAGATCAGCAGTTTCTGAAAGAAGATCAGCTCAACTGGAACAAAGAACCACACCATGTTCAAAATTACTTAAAATCACCTTCCTTCCCCATTCTGATGCTCAATTTGAGCCTCAAAAAGTCATCTGGATGAGTCTACCTGACTAAATGCACTGAGTTACTGCCATGTGATTGGTTGATTAGATATTTGTGTTAATAAGTGTACAGACACTCTTAAGCATACTTTAAAGCTCTACCTTTTAAAATAAATTAAAAAAAAAATAAAAAAAAAATGTTTAAGACATTTCACTTCTTTAGTTCTAAAACTAAAAGGTGGGGAGTCCCAGGCATAAATCCTAGTGGGGGTTGTTCTCTTTGGAGGTGTTCGTTGACCCACTATTAACCATGTGTGTCATCACATGAGCCAAGGTGTGAAAGAAAAAAAAAGGTGTGGGTCATTACTACCAGGGGTTTCAGGTGAAACCACTGAGACACCTTGCCCCATCCTTTCATGCAACCTATTGAGGTCACCTGAAGTAAGGTGTGAGTGTGGTTGAAGTGCCTAAGAAGGGATCTCAAGACTTGTAGGTGGCTGAGAGCTGACAGTGACGGTTGTTCACAGTGGACACAGATGGCTTATTTTACTCCTCTTTCAAGCCATCTGTGTTCCTGGTCCAAAATGTGAACATAGGACACTCTTTCGATGATGCCATTCTCCTTTAGGTGCAGAAGTACAGCTGGGTCTTGTCCCGCTGAGGTGGCTCTTCTATGTTGTGCCATGCTTTTGTGTAGTGGCTGTTTGATTTCTCCAGTGTAGAGGCCCGAGCACTCTTCACTGCACTGCATAGCGTACACCATGTTACTTAGGTTGCGTGTGGGAGTTTTGTCCTTGGAGTGGACCAGTTTTTGTCTTAGAGTGCAGCTGGGTCTGAAGCACACTGGGATGTCATGCTTGGAGAAAATTATCCAGAGTTTCTCTGACAAACCTGCAACATGAGGGATGACAATGTTGTTCCATTTGCTATTCCCTTTCTCCCTAGTTGGTGTCTAACCTTCTTTCCTGTGCATCTTCGCTGATTTGATGATGGCCCAGTTGGGATAGCCACATGTTTTAAGAGCTTTCTTTACATGTGTGTTCCTTTTCTTTCTCTTCTGCATTAGAGGGAACGTTTTCCACCCCAATATTGCAGGATCCTGAGCACTCCAAGTTTATGCTCCAGTGGTTGTGGGAGTCAAAGGGTGGATACTGGTCTGTGTTTGTAGGCTTCTGGCAAACTTCGATGTTGAGGCTTTCCTCTTCCTTACTGAGCACAGCACAGTCTGGGAATGGTAATCTATTATCCTTGGTATCCTCCCTGGTGAACCTAATGTTTTTGTCCACTGGGTTGATGTGGTCAGTGAAGGTTTCTACTTCTTGGGTTTTGATTTTGACCTAGGTGCCATCCACACCACCAGTGGCTAGGTGCTATCCCTTTGAAGGAGCCAAGAGCTTTAGTTTCCACTTACTCCATGGGAAGTTTGGCTACAGTGGGAGACACTGGGGAGCCCAGGGTGCACGATTAATACTGAGTCAACGACCACCTCAAAAGGGGACAACCAACACCTGGCATGCTATACCTTTTGGTTTTAGAACTGAAGAAGCCTCGTGGAAACAAGGTGAAATGTCTTCCAAAAAAATAAAAAATAAAGGAGAGAAAAGAAAAGAAGTCCAGCTGCCTTTTTCAAGCTCTTCAGAATTACAGCCTTAGATTTTTTCCTCCCACAGGTGTTATCATTGATATTGGTTGTACCTGTCTTCACTATAGCACTTACCAGAGAAGTTGGCCATGTGTGTACATTCGTCCATCACTCCCTTCATGAAACTTATAGATTCTCTGTGTAAAGATGGCCGACAACATTTGGCTGAATCCATCTTTTTACCATGTAGTGTGTTATGTGCATTAAGGTTTCTATAAAAGACAGAAAAAAATGCCCATCTAAAACTGAGTTTATTTGCCTTTAATAATGAAACAGTTTCACAAGTAACTAGTAACAAGTAACCTTGAAAATAAAAACAAAGCCATAAAATAAAACAATAATTTAAAAAAAAAAAAAAAAAGGGAACAAGGAATTTGGGACCAGGATTTTTAAGACCAGTCAAGTCATACTTGACAAATAGTTTTGTTTTTATATTTGGAAGTCATACAACAAATATGTTAATAGCACCAAGGAAAGAAAAACATTTATTCTAAAAGTTTCAAGCGGGAGTATTGGTATCTGATAAATTTTTGATTTCTAAAGATAAAATGACCTGTCTTCCAAAGAGCCAGGCCTTCTTGTAACTTTTAAAGTGATCTTGAGCAATAGTTCTCCAGGCAGGCTGAAGGTCTTTCAAAGTGATTTTTTTGGACATTGGCTGCTGCTTCAAGCATAAATAAGGTGCCCAACTCAAGAGATGAACCAGTGTTGTGTCTATACATAAACAGATAACTAAAGAACCACAATTTAAATTGTATCTTTGTTATTAGCAGCCTGTCACAAAAATACAATTTGAATCTATGAAAAATACCAAAGATAACAGCATCTAGAGCATCTAGCCCTTCAGTTGATCCATTTTTTGATACATGTAGTTATATAACACACCCTGGAGTTCTGCCATTCCCAGACAGTCGGACAGATGGACGAAAAAAATGGGAGAAGTGATCCCTAAGTGTCTCCCTGCCTCTTGGCAGGCAACACAAAAAAAAAAAAAGGAAAAATTCAACTAATAATTGCTGTTATGCAAAATGGTGTGCCAACAAATATTATAAATATGATTACTACATGTTCAGTAGCTTTAGTTAATAACCACTTACTTTGGTAGAGTTTCAAAGCGCACTCGAACACTGTTCCCCCGTGATAGTAAATGGTCCTCTCTGTCTCCAGCCCCATCCTCTTCACTACCGCCACTGGATTTGGAGCCCTGGTTCACTGACAGTCTGTGATCGTGAGACAGGTCACGCAAATGCTCTTCCACATTCTCTCCCATCTTAAATGAATCAGCCTACCAGATGTGGACACAGACCAAAAGACAGAGTGTATTTATGTGCGTATTGTGTTGCATTTATGGCAAGGAGGGATTGTCTCACAAAAACCTGAAATCTGATCACTTGACCAAATAATTTTTTTTTAAAAAGTGTGAAAAAAGAGTGAAAAGTTTCATACTGGGATGAAACACATAAAAGATTGCTGACATGAGAATCTGAAAAACTACAAGCAAAGCTGTTCATTTTAAGAGACCAAATTATTTATCATTCTAATCAAAAATAATTATTTTTTGGTTATAAACTCATTACTCCACTAAATGATCCACTAATAAGAAACTGTAAGCTTATACAAATGTGTGAGTAAGCCTCAGTGATCTGAGTCACATTCTCTACGCTCCTGAAGGTGAAGAACAACGTACCCCACAGTACTCTAACAGGTTGATGATCTCCTCTTCATACACTGAATTAATTCCATACTGCTTCTCCAGCTCCGTCCAGTTCACTGCTTTACTCAGCACACCCTACACACACACATGTGTTGATGAAAATATAACTTTAAAGGCTTCACCACAATGATGATTTGAAAGGTCAATACACAAAGGTCAGAATAAGCAGACTTATTATACGATACTATAATCTGGTTTTAAAAAATTGTTACCGAGAGCTGAATATCAGTTGTTGTTTCCAGCTGTTTGTGGGAATTTCTCGTCTGAGATCACAAACAGCAGCTTTATACAGCTAATAGAAAGTGAATTATGCATGTTTACATCTAAATCACATCAGCAACATCAACACCTGTATACAGTATATTTAGGAGTTCTCTGACATGGAGAGACTGAGTTTCTGCTCCTTTGTTGGTGTTCAGCAGGAAACAGCTAGCTCCTATCAGCTTCACACATGACTTGTGTGTGAAGGTTCAGTAAAAGGAGAAACTAGCATGAGCACACAGAACATTTAAAAAATGTTCACTGTATTAATCTTGGACCCGTTTGTCATTTATTACTTCACTAATTTATTCAGTAAATTCACATTCTTGTGTTTCACATCTTATTTTACAAAGTTGGGACAGCAAAGTTGAGCCTAATGTTGCCTCACACACTAAAGAGGGACTCCCAGTTGAGGTATTTAGAATGAAAAATACATCTTGTGAATTTAACACTGGTACCGGATCAGTACTCTGTATCGGCAAACACCAAAGCAAAGGTATCTGTATGATATTGGAAATGATATCAGCTCTAATGAATAACAAGTGAATATGTTCTTAAGGATGTGTATGAGGTAGAAACAATTTTATTACCGTGGTGAACACACTAGAGGCAGTGGACCAGGACAAACAGGGAATTAGAGGAATGGGTTTTGGCCAATTAGTCACTGCCAGGGACGCCATCTGGACACAAAGGCACACAAGGGTCACTCATAATAACTTTGGAGAAAATAATGTAGATATCAGTATTTTTTCCCCAAACTAAACCAAGATGCTGGTAAGTATTGCTTTCTGGTACAACAAGAATATTGACAAGATATTTAGAGCAATGCTGGTAGAATATACTGTACGGATTTGATAAAAAGTATCTGCTTATTGAAGAACCAGTTAATTAAGCAAAATGGCTTAACATATGCTGTTTCTTTGACTCACATATCCTCCCATGGAGATGCCAGTCATTCCTAGAGGCCAGAATCCTTCTCTCTCCAGCCAACGTAGTAGAACTGTTGATTCCAGGATCAAAGCCCCTCCCATCACAAACAGGTCTGACACATTTTTCAGACTGGACCGCCTAAAACACTCAAATCATATCTACATTCAATTTACAATACATTAATCCCAACTTTTAAGAGGAGTCCACTGAAAATTTCTGAGGTTTTGCTTTCTGAAATGAACCACTAAATAATGATTTTTCATATTTTATTTGTATATACTGTCTATATCTAAATTCTCAGACTTTTTATTGGATTCAGAGCTTCATACAGATAAATATAGCAGTCGGCTTTAACAATACTGAATACTGAAAATGACAGCCTCAATGCTAATTCCGCTAACTTGTGCCTCCTCTCTCCTAGTAGGTCAGGATTGTGTGTGCAGACATGAAGAGAAATGAGAATGAGATGTAAGAACCTGACAATGGTAAAGCCTTAAAAAAAAAAAAAAACTGTCCAAACCATCTACCAAATTAGTTAATAATCAAGTAACAAGTGCTTGAAGTCAACTTTCGAAGTGAACTTACAGTTGGTCTTTGGGTTTACGATAGCCATGTGAAGCATCAGTCAAGGAACGTTCACAGTAGACATTAAATAAAAACAACAAAAGCACAGCTGGGTTGTCTTCTAATCAGGTCGATGGTTTGATGCCTGGCTCCTCTGGTCTGAATGCCAAAGTGTCCTTGTGCAAGATAATAAACCCCAAATTACCTCTGATGCATCCACTGGAGTGTGAGTGTGTGTTATCAGAAAGTGCTCAAAAGGCATGAAAATGAAGCACTGCATGAATGTACGTGTGAATGTGGCTCGTAGTAAAAACCACTTACTGGAATGAGAGTAGAATTACAATTCCAGTCCACTGACCACTTACAAACAAATAAGTATAGGACAGAATTCAAACTTTCTACAGCAAGAGCATATGTATCAGCATGCGTCTTCCACCAAGACACTTCATCATTGTGTTTCCAGTGAATCAGCAGTATGAACCCATTACCCAGTACTGAAGTTTTTGGTTTATACACAATTGATGAATGAATGATTTTACATGACAGAGAGGTGTACCACTGACTGAAATCAGCAATGAAGAGATAAAGAGTGCAACAGCAAAGAAATGCAACAGCATAATGTACATCATGAGCTGCCAAATAGACCTACTTCCAAGACAATTAAAAAGTGCATGTTAAACAATAGAAGGATATAATAGGGGTTCTCCAGAAGTAATGAAGCCATTCCTGCCTCTTTGATCATGGGCCTAGCCATTAGGGTCCGCCGGCGCCAGAAAAACTACAGATTATTTGAGGAGGGAAAAAAAAGAAAAAAAGAAAAGTAGTGTTAACCAAGCCTCTGACACAATTTATATAATTAATCTTTTATGGTACATTTCCTCCTAAGCAGTCTTGTCTGAGGTGCCCCTTTGCTAGTCGATCCCAAAAATGTACCTTGAACCAAGTCTGCTGTTCCATTCTTGCTGGTTTCTTACAGTCATGTGAGAAAGAAAGCAGCACTCCTTTCAGCTCTACGGTTTCACATGTCAGTACATAAAGACCTCATCTGGTCCCTAACAGGTTCTAAAATTGTTTCAATACTAACTCAAATGAACACTGGCAATATTTAACAAAAACTAAGCCTCAATGCAGAAACAGTGTGTGAAAAACAAAGGATACCCCATGATGCAATAGCTTGAAGAACTAGTTTTAGCAGCAATAACTTGAATTGCTTTCTATATGACTTTAAGTCTTTCACTCTTACTGAAGTTTGCGGGCATTCATTTATGCACAGCAAGTTCCTACCAGGTCTGGACTTTGACCAGCCTTTGCAACACTGCAATTGATTCCAGCTATTCTATTGTAGATTTGCTGCATTGCTTGCAATCACTGTCCTGTTGCATGACCAAATTTTGGACAAGCTTTAGCTGTAACCTCACATTTGACTAAATATTTTGATATACAGAGGAGTGCACGGTCTACTCAGTGGTTGCAAGATGCCCAGGTGCAGGGAAGATTAGCAACTATTTTGGATATTTTCTACTAATGAATAATCTCTCTGCCTGTTGAATTGTTTGGAAATGGCCTTGTTATCCTTCAGGAAACAGTAATTGTTTCTCAATGATCGTTACTGATGTCTTGCCTTTTTGGCATTATGTTAAAAACACACACACACACACACACACACACACACACACACACACACACACACACACACATGAATGCCCAGACCAAAAAACTGCTAAAACCTCTGCTTTCATAGAGTTGGGCACACTTGTTGATGTTTACTTAATAAAGTGCACTTGATTAGCTGCAACCTACCCTCTTAATTCCTATGGAAGTGTGTACATAGTTTTTCCACCCACGACTTCTGCATTTTGGCTTAACTTTTGTAAATAATAACAGTGCATATGCCTTGTGTTATTCTTCTTCTTCTGAGGTTGTGTTTACCCAATTTGAGAACCACAGGTGTGCACTACATTGTAAGGTTGATAGAGGCAGGGTTTCTTTGCATCAGCTGGCTTGACAAAACCTAAAAACCCCAGTCCCAGATAACAAGCACCACAACACTGGTTAGCAGCTTCCTTTGTTAACGCCAGCTTTCTTTCTCAGGCTCTGTGAGCACTCACAAGAAAGGATTTTTTGACACATCACTTAACTCTCCTTCCATACAAAATGGATCAAGTGAGCACTGCTTACTCCAGTTAGTGACATTATCCAAGAAATGACTGATAGAGCCCTATAAAGAATACAAACATTACAAATAAGACAAGTAAGTAGGTCTAATACTGCAGAAAAACGGTAAATTATTGATTTGATCATCACAAGCTCACATTATATTAATATTTCTTTCATGACTCAGTATAAAGCACTAAAACTTTACACAGCATGTTCAGGACTGACTGTCCCACAGCCTAATAACCACTTTAGTTTGTTCCAGATCAAAGTGAAATTAATTTTGTTGACTCAGTAGATATTCTAGGTGATAAATATCCTACTTTCTTTCTACCTATGTACTTTGATTTTCAAATGACTGTAGGACGGTAATGAATGCTCTTCCTTGTTATTTCAACTCATTGCTAATATAAATACATGTGAAACAAGGGCAATGACAGTATGATCTGCAATAATACAGGCAATATTTTCTTCAGTATTCTAAACTTTGTGGTGGATGCCTGGGTGCACATTCATATTCAAAAAATGTTAAGAATCTTACATGGTCTCCAGTCCCAGCTAAGTGGATACATACTGGTCTGTTCTTCTGCCACCTCTTAGGAACTATAAACTGGAACCTGAAACAACACACACTATGAGAACCTGTGAGGACACACTATAGTCCATAAACACATGACTGATCACTCATGCACAATACTTCTGCTGCAGGTCATACAAAGAGCTCTGCACAGATTGGCAAGTGACAGAAAAAATGAAATGCAATATGGAATAAAATGGTCATCATTATCCATCTGGATGAGCCCTCTAAAGGTTATGGTGGGATCGTTTTCTGGATTATGTTTTGGTTTATCTCAGAAGAGTATCTGAGATACGACCATAGAAGCCATACTGTGATTTTGCTCTCCCTCCCTAGTCTTTGGTACCGCCCATCGTTTTAAGGAGCCAGTGAGCACATGACTGCTCAGCAATCAAGCCTAAGAGCAGTGGGGGAAAGAGATGGCCAATACAGAGAGCCTTTACCAGGACAGTCTTTGAGCTGTGTGCTACGAGGTTTGCCTGCAGCTCACTAGCAGCTCAGCCTATTCTGTGTTGGTCACAGAGGTGGCAAAAGTACACATATTTGTCACACAAATAGACACTTGTGTTTTAAAAAAACTCTGACAAAAGCTTAAAAGACCCCGGCACATTGGTCGTTTCGCATGTCGTCAAACAGCCACACCCATTTATACTCACTGTTAAGGCACAGGTACCTGCTGAAGTATTCTCTAAAATGATAGAGGTCACCACTCAGAAAAAAATCTCCACATCAATGATTTTTTCCCCCAAAGTTTTTTCCATAAAGTCTCATCTTTTCAAACTGTTGCAAGATCTCCCTCTGTAAAATCTGTGAATCTCATAGATTCTGTACTGACATATCTTTCTTTTGAAAAGCCCACGCATGCATTAATTACTTCTAGGTTGGACTACTGTAATTCATTATCAGGCTGTCCTTAAAGCTCCCTGAAAAGCCTTCAGCTGATCCAAAATGCTGCAGCTAGAGTACTGACAGGGACAAGAAAGAGTGAGCAGATTTCTCCAACATTGGCTTCTCTTCATTGGCTCCCTGTTAAATCTAGAATAGAATTTAAAATCCTTCTCCTCACGTAAAAGGTCTTGAATAATCAGGCCCCATCTTATCTTAAACACCTCATATTAACGTATCACCCCAACAGAGCCCTTTGCTCTCAGACTGCTGGCTTACTTGTGGTTCCTAGGATACTTAAGAGTAGAATGGGAGGCAGAGCCTTCAGCTTTCAGGCCCCTCTTCTGTGGAACCAGCTCCCAGCTTGGATTCAGGAGACAGACACCCTCTCTATTTTTAAGATTAGGCTTAAAACTTTCCTTTATGATAAAGCTTATAGTTAGGGCTGGATCAGGTGACCCTGAACCATCCCTTAGTTATGCTGCTATAGGCCTAGGCTGCTGGGGGTTCCCATAATGCATTGTTTCTTCTTATTCACCTCTTTCTATTCAGTTTTTACTTCACTCTGTATTTAATCGTTACTTGTTATTAATCTCTGGCTCTCTTCCACAGCATGTCTTTTGTCCTGTCTCTCTCCCCTCACCCCAACCGGTCGCAGCAGATGACTGCCCCTCCCTGAGTCTGGGTTTGCCAGAAGTTTTTCCTTCCCACTGTCGCCAAATGCTTGCTCATAGGGGTCATTTTGACTATTGGGGTTTCTTTGTATTATTGAAGGGTCTTTACCTACAATACAAAGCACCTTGAGGTGACTGTTGTGATTTGGCGCCATACAAATAAAAATTGAACTGAAGTACCCTGCCTCTCGCCCTATGGCAGCTGGGATACCTCAGTGGTGCTGATGATTGTAAAGCAATATTAACCAAAGATGAATTACTAAGAAGACTGACCACTTTCTCACAGTATTACTGGCTGACACTCACAAACTGTTGGTTATATCACTTCACCAGTTTCTAGCTGATATCCGAATTTGCTGATGTTACTTCACTGAAATACTCGGCTCACGTCCACCAAGTTAACCAAAGCTGTGTGTGTGGTCCAGCTGTTTCTTTCAGTTTGTAACGAACATTAAAACTACTTTTTGTCTTGTAAATGCAGACAAACCAGTCCCTCCTTTCTTTGTTTACATGTGGGTAGGACTTCATCTTAGACCATCTGATGTTAAAGTATAATTCATATTTGAGTTTTCCAGTGGAACTTTATTGTGTTTATACAGTGAATGTTGCTGCTCCTGCTCAATAGAAAGAAAGAAAGAAAATAAAACAGCCTAATATTTATGAGCTGAAACCAAATGATGCTGTTTGGCAACCTATTAATAAGTCAAAATTTATGGTGGAAGTTCTTTTTCAGCACAAACCTTTTAAGACATTCAGCTCTGTTATTGAGTGTTTCTGTTTCAAATATCCAGATTGCAGAGCAGTCTGAATTATTATTAATGATTCTGAGTCTATCTGTAAAAAGGCTAAACTACCATATAATGAGCACAGTGAAACCTGCAGCTGTTTTACTGAGAAACCAAAAAGTCCAAAGGGATCACAAGGGACAGGGATACTGATCTTAGACTAGCAGGGCTTCTGTTTTTAACACTGACTGGTTAGACGCATGAAGAGAACCTGTTCTGTATGTTTTCTTTGACAGCATTAAATAAGACTTTTTTTTTTTTAAGCCTGTCATGTTTGGCAGTTTTCGCAAACGGAATCATGAGCCGAATGCATTATTGTACCAAACATATTTAATTTTACAAGGATAGCCTTATAAGTTATACTTATAAGGCTATTCTTGTAGCAGGCATTACATACAGCACACACATAATTAGTGGGCACTTGCAGCGCCACCTAGTGGGCGCGGCAGACATTTGGTGGCCAAACGACGCAAGGTATGAGTGGCCTACTGGGCTTACAGCATCCAGGTGAGCCCGTGACTCTCCCGACCGTGCCAACCTCTGACAGCTCAACTCGCGCCGGGTGCGAGGGCCCGATCATCGCCGCTTGCGGCTTTAATTATTATTATTACTAAATGATTTAAGATTTTCTTATTCATTATTGTTCCTATACAGTGGTGTGAAAAAGTGTTTGCCCCCTTCCTCATTTCCTGTTTTTTTGCATGTTTGTCACACTTAAGTGTTTCGGAACATCAAACCAATTTAAACAATAGTCAAGGACAACACAAGTAAACACAAAATGCAATTTGTAAATGAAGGTGTTTATTATTAAAGGTGAAAAAAAATCCAAACCATCATGGCCCTGTGTGAAAAAGTGATTGCCCCCCTTGTTAAAACATACTATAACTGTGGTTTTTCACACCTGAGTTCAATTTCTCTAGCCACACCCAGGCCTGATTATTGCCACACCTGTTCTCAATCAAGACATCACTTAAATAGGAGCTGCCTGACACAGTAAGGTCCACCAGAAGATCCTTAAAAGCTACACATCATGCCGAGATCCAAAGAATTTCAGGAACAATTGAGAAAGAAAGTAATTGAGATATATCAGTCTGGAAAGGGTTATAAAGCCATTTCCAAAGCTTTGGGAATCCAGCGAACCACAGTGAGAGCCATTATCCACAAATGGCGAAGACATGGAACAGTGGTGAACCTTCCCAGGAGTGGCCGGCCGCCCAAAATCACCCCAAGAGCGCAGCGACGACTCATCCAAGAGGTCACAAAAGACCCCACAACAACGTCCAAAGAATTGCAGGCCTCACTTGCCTCAGTTAAGGTCAGCGTTCATGCCTCCACCATCAGAAAAAGACTGGGCAAAAATGGCCTGCATGGCAGAGTTCCAAGGAGAAAACCACTGCTGAGCAAAAAGAACATTAAAGCTCGTCTCAATTTTTCCAAAACACATCTTGATGATCCCCAAGACTTTTGGGAAAACATTCTGTGGACCGATGAGACAAAAGTGGAACTCTTTGGAAGGTGTGTGTCCCATTACATCTGGCGTAAAAGGAACACTGCATTTCAGAAAAAGAACATTATACCAACAGTAAAATATGGTGGTGGTAGTGTGATGGTCTGGGGTTGTTTTGCTGTGTCAGGACCTGGAAGACTTGCTGTGATAAATGGAACTATGAATTCTGCTGTCTACCAAGAGATCCTGAAGGAGAATGTCCGACCATCTGTTCGTGTACTCAAGCTGAAACGAACTTGGGTTCTGCAGCAGGACAATGATCCTAAACATACCAGCAAGTCCACCACTGAATGGCTGAAGAAAAACAAAATGAAGACTTTGGAGTGGCCTAGCCAAAGTCCTGACCTGAATCCTATTGAGATGTTGTGGTATGACCTTAAAAAGGCCGTTCATGCTCGAAAACCCTCTAATGTAACTGAATTAGGACAATTCTGCAAAGATGAGTGGGCCAAAATTCCTCTAGAACGCTGTAAAAGCCTCATTGCAAGTTATCGCAAACGCTTGGTTGCAGTTGTTGCTGCTAAGGGTGGCCCAACCAGTTATTAGGTTTAGGGGGCAATCACTTTTTCACACAGGGCCATGATGGTTTGGATTTTTTTTCACCTTTAATAATAAACACCTTCATTTACAAATTGCATTTTGTGTTTACTTGTGTTGTCCTTGACTATTGTTTAAATTGGTTTGATGTTCCGAAACACTTAAGTGTGACAAACATGCAAAAAAACAGGAAATGAGGAAGGGGGCAAACACTTTTTCACACCACTGTATATATTTGAGTCTGACCTGTCCCATCCAGCTGGCTCTCTGGCCAGGGAAATGTGCCAAAACCAGACTTTTAATTTATTCATCAACCCACTTTCTTGTCTCTTCCTTCCCTCCTTTCTCCTTTTCCCATCTTGATTGTTGCACAATGACTTTAGTGGTAGTGGTCCAAAATATCATGTTTTGTACCTGGCTTTGACAGACTCTGGTGGCAGGATTCCAGGAACCAAATGCTCGAGAGGAGAGATGAAGAAGCCCTCTTGGACCTGACAGTCAGCAAGCTCCTCTGTCTGCACACAAAGGCACAAACAATAACAAACAACACCAAAAAACAGCACACCAAGGAAACGAGAGAACAAATAGAGTACCTTATTTATGTAAACTGGATAGTCCTTAGGCACCAGAGACTTGCACTTCTCTCTGTCTCCAATTATCTTACGAAACTCAAAGATTCTGCAAAACACACAAGGAGAAACATCAGTACAGATGCATCAGTTTTTAAGTGATTCAACAACATCTGGACTGGCTGGACCATGAGACCTAAAATGTTTTTGTTTTTTTTTAACTTAGTATGTTCAGCAAATTTATATTCTTTGATGTGTTTTTCACATTTTACTTTAAAAAGTTAGGACAGTAATGTTTAAGTGGAGTCTAGCATTGTCTATAAAAAGAATGATTCCCAATCTCTTCCTCACAGTAAGGAATACAGCTTATTAGTGAAACAGTGGTATTGGACTAGCCTTGTACAGTGGGGTTTTTTTTCTGTGCCCAATCACATTTTGATTTCCATCTATGCTTTTGGGGTTGGGCTCCCCATCAGCTGGGTTACACCAGAGAGACAGCCATTCACACTCACATTCACTATGGGCAATTTAGAATCACCAATTAACCTATCCCCACTAACTGCATGTTTTTGGACTGTGCAAGGAAACCAGAGTACCCTGAGCAGACATGGGGAGAACATGCAAAATCCACACAAAATGGATTCAAAATAGGACCTTTTTACTGTGAGGCAACAGCGGTAGCCACCGTGCCACGTGCTGAGTTCTTCCACACCAAACTTGCTCCTCCATGTCTTTCTGACCCTGCTTTGTGCACTGGTGTGCAGTCATGTTGGAACAGTAAGGGTCCATCCCCAATCTGTTCCCACAAAGTTGGGAGCATGAATTGTCTTGGTATGCTAAAGAATTAAGAGTTCCTTTCAGTGGAACTAAGGGGCTGAGCCCAACTCCTGAAAAACAACCCCACACCATAGCCCCACCACCACCACCACACTTTACACTTGGGACAATGCAGTCAGACAAATACCATTCTCCTGGCAACCACCAAATCCAGACTCATCTATCAGATTGACAGACAGAGAAGCGTGATTTGTCACTCTTGAGAACACATCTCCACTGCTCCAGTGGTGGAGTGATTTACACCACTGCATCCAACACTTTGCATTGTGCTGGGTGATGTAAGGCTTGGATGCAGCTAATTGGCCGTGGAAACCCATTCCATGAAGCTGCACTGTTCTTGAGCTAATCTGAAAGCTACATGAAATTTGAAGTCTGTAGCAACTGACACTGCAGAAAGTTGGTGACCTCTGCGCACTATGTGCCTCAGCATCCTCTGACTTTGCTCTGTGATTTTACATGGCCTACCACTTCATGGCTGAGTTGCTATTGTTCCCAGTTGTTTCCACTTTGTTATAATACTACTGACAGGTGACTGTCTAATGCTGGACCTGTTGCACCGGTGGTATCCTATCACAGTATCACACTGGAATTCACTGAGCTGAGAGCGACCCATTCTTTCACTAATGTTTGTAGAAGCAGTCTGTATGCCTATGTGCTTGATTT